>PVIU01006732.1:0-98769 GCA_004026605.1 Ondatra zibethicus
CCCACCCCCCGCCCCACTCCTGTCGGTTCTCAGTGCCCTGTAACCCCGCCCCTGGGTTTAGGGTTTCCGGGCTCTTGGGTATTTTAAGGCGCGAGCCACTAGGGTCGCCTGACTCCCATCGCCTCGTGCTTCAGTTCTTGCTTTCACTGCTCTCGGCTTCCCGGGCGCCATCAGCCATGGGTCCCTGGCTCTACTTGGCGCGCGCCGCCCTGTTGCTGGTGCTCTTGGGAGTGTGCACGGTGCGCTCCGACACACCTGCCAACTGCACCTACCCTGACTTGCTGGGCACCTGGGTCTTCCAGGTGGGCCCCAGACGTCCCCGAAGCGACCTTAACTGCTCGGTGATGGGTAAGCCGCGTCCCGGGATCCCCTAGTCGTCCTTTTCTGTCCCTGAGTCCCCTGCCTTGGGGCCGGCGTTTGTGGGTGACTGGGGAGTTAGCAGACGACCGGTCCCTTGGGGAATCAGATGTGCCAGGGCCGCCAAGTTGAATTGGAGCTGCTGAAAACTTCGGACTTAACTTTCTTGAATTTCTCACAACTTGTGCTTTCGAGAAAACTTCGCATTTTTTTAAAATTGTTTAAGTTGAGTTGATTTCTTAGAAGAAAGTGGAGACCTGCTTTCTTCATCTTCCACTTCAGTCTGGCAGGTTCTTGTTTTTAAAAACCCTGTTGACCTCAGACTCGGTAGAACGTAGCACGTTGTTGTTAGGGTTGTTACTTATTTTATTTGGAGATCTGGGAACCCCCGCTCCCCACCGCGAGACTGTGGATCAGGACCATTTTCTCAGACGATTAAACTCAGTCTCTGCTACCTGCTACTTCCCTTGATAGTTCAGGTTGTTCTGTTTGAAGACTGTAAGAGATATACAAAAGCTTTTTTTTTTCTTTCTGTTTCTTTTGTCACGCTTTACCCTGCAGTATTTGGATATGCCTGGAAGCAAGCACAGTGCCTCCCTCGGGGAAGGCTCTCTGGGAGTCGTCGTGAGCAAACCCGAGGGGGGGGGCATTCCACGTGCCACAAGACTAACTGCTTGTCCCTAAGAATACATTAGGATATAGTACAGAAAAGGGACACTTCTGGTCTTCACTGTCAGTCTTGACTTGTACAGACTGTTCACCTCTGGGCTGTAGTCTCCTTGTCACTAGAATAAAAGCTGTCACATACCGTCACCCCCACCCCCGTCCCCACCCTCACTCAAACAACAACAACAAAAGTCATTTTAATTAATTCCAGGTGACTAAGGGCTTTGCTTAGTCCTGGGCGGTATCTACTATTGTTCCTTTTTTCTAAACTTGAGCATGGATATAAGACAGAAGGACTTTGCATAGCCATCCTCCAGGGTGTTGATCTGAATGAAGGAAAGACTAAAGTCTGGAACTCTGCCCATGGCCTTAGCTGAATGCTTCTCTAGGAGCCTCTGCCATAGAGAAAACCTCCTTTTGCCCCTAAGGCACACAAAGATCTGACCCCTCCCTGTTCTTATGAAAGTTAAACTTTAATACTTATCAATTCAAATTAGTTTTATGTATTATAAGCCTTGTGTTTTCTGAGTCTTTGGAAGGATTCAGACTGAGGTGTTAGTTTTTAGAGAGGCTGAGGAGAGAGGCATGTCATCTTGAACAGATAGCTTTCTGCCTCCATAGGTTCCTTAGGATTTGAAAGCTGGTCTGTTCCTATGGGTCTTCCTTTTTTAATCAGTAGATTTTGTCTTTCTGCAATTTTGAACAGTCCCCTCCCCATTCTTTGCTAGATTAACATTCTACTGCAGAGTCACAACACATAGGCACACTTTTTGTTGTTTGTTTGGTTTTTGTTTTTGTTTTTGTTTTTCAAGACAGGGTCTCTCTATGTTGTCCTGAAACTTGCTTTGTAGGCCAGGCCTGCCTCTGCCTCCTGAGTACTGGGATTAAAGGCTGTGTGCACCAGCCCTACCTGGCAATTCTTATTTTTTGTTTGTTTGTTTACTTATGTGCATTGGTGTTTTGCCTTCATGCATGTCTGTATGAGGGTGTCAGGTACCCTGGAACTGCCATGTGGGTGCTGGGAACTGAACCTGAATCCTCCGGAAGAACAGTCAGTACTCTTAACCATTGAGCCATCTCTCCAGCCTCTACCCAACTCTTCACACAGAAAATGTGTTTCTCTTTGTTTTGCCTCTTCTTTCTCTTTTCTTTCTTTCTTTTTTTTTTTTTTTTTTTGAAGATGGTGCCTTGCCATGTAGCCCTGGTTTGCATGTAACTTGCTATGTAGACCAGGCCGTCTTAGAACTCTCCGAGATGCACCTACCTTTCAGTCTGGACTGCTGAGATTAACATACCCAGTTAGGAAACTATTTTCAATGTTTGGTTGCATGGTGGTCAGCTCTGTATTCTTCAGAAACCTCACTTCATAGGCTTGCCCAGATCCCTCCACCACAATACAGAGGAAGCAAAACTGAAACTTTTGAAGAAGTCTTTCTGGACACAGTCTCGCTATGTAACCCTGGATGGCCTAGAACTCACTTTGTAGTCCAGACTAGTCTCCTCGAAGCCTGCCTGTGTCTGCATCCCCAGTGCTGAGTTTGTAATTGAAGGCTTGTGCTGTGGGGTTCACCAGAGCCCAATTTTTTCATGAGCCAGATTGTGAATCCCATTTAGGTTGTAAGGTAGGAAAATACCTTAACCTAGAAATCATTGAGGCGATGCACTCCCCTAGGTGTTCAGTTAACTTTCATGTGTTATCTGTTTCATTTTCTTTAGAACCAACAGAAAAGAATGCAGAGGTCGTGGTACACCTTAAGAAGTTGGATACGGCATATGATGAACTTGGCAATTCTGGGCATTTCACCCTCATTTACAACCAAGGCTTCGAGATTGTGTTGAACGACTACAAATGGTTTGCCTTTTTCAAGGTTAGTTCCGAGTCATTACTTATCTAGAATTTCTCCTGATTAGGGACCTCCTAGAGAGTAATTTTTAGACCTAGAACAGAACCAGAATAGATGCTAGTTTTCTAAGACAAGTTGGATATTGTAAAATTGACATTTCAAAATTAAAATTTGGGTAAGTTTGCATGTACATTTAAAAATGTATAGTCTTTTGTATATATGTGTATATATATATGTGTATATATATATAAAATCTGTGGGAAAGATTTATTAGTTTGAAATGTTCCCTCAGTGACTTGCTTTGTGGTGAACCTGTAGGAAGGATGAGGAGATGATGAATTTCATTTTCTGGAGTTGATGCTGTCCTTCTAATCATGACCTGCTGGCTCTGGGAGACTGTCTTTAAGAGTTCATTGGAGTATTAAAATTTATTACATATGCTAATGTGAATAATTTACTTGGCTAGAGAGAGAGAATGCAGAAAAGTCATTATGCTCCTTGGGCTGATTAAAGCAAAAGACAAGCAAGAATTTGATTTCTTGGATTAGTAAAGTGTGTGCCTGTATGCAAACACCCTGCTTTTAGGTATGAGCACTCTCTGGGTTACAATGGATGGGGCTGTCTAGATTCTGTGGCTCCCATGTGTTCTTAAGGAAAGAGTTGAAACTTTTCCTATAGGCTTAATATTCAGTGATTCAAGTAAATTGAAACTTAACCAGCTGTTTCTCATTGTACTTGGAATGTATACACACACACACACACACACACACACACACACACACACACAAGTTTTCCATGGAGCCTTGCAGCCGCTGGAGCATCTGGTAAGGATAGACCGTTTATAGAGACTTCTGGGAAACTGGGAAATGCATCTGTTAAAAGTGGCAACAGACAGCATAGAAACAGAGGCCTGACCTCGCAGTTTGATTTCTCATGTGACATGACTTATCACCAGGATATAGTCTTCTGAGCCAAACATATTCCTTAGAATAATAACTTCCAGAAATATTTTAATGCAGACTTCTCTTTAAACAAATAAATAAAGTAAATAAATGAAGGAAAGAGATCCAGAATGCTTAATTTCTCTCTGGTAACTATCTAGCTGGTAAGAATCAGTCTGGAAACTGTTAGCTTGGAGCCCATTTGATTAGTTCAAGCCCAAGTATGACTAGCAGTTGACTATTTTAAAGGACATATCCTAGCATTGCACTAAAATCCATCCTCTAACAGCATCTGAATCTCATGTTTCCGTTGCATGGTGGGTGTATTCAGTCAGAATTAGTTCTCATTGTGTATTTGAACAGACCTAGTTTTTTCTTTTTCGAGACAAGGTTTCTCTGTAGCTCTGGACCCTGCCTTGGAACTCGCTCTGTAGACCAGGCTGGCCTTGAACTCACCGAGATCTGCCTGTCCCTGTCACCTAAGAGCTGGGATTAAAGGCCTATGCCACCACCACCTGGCCTGTTTCTTTGTTTTGATTACACCATTTCCCCCTTCTGTTTCCTCCCTCCAAACCCTCCTATTTACCCTTCCTTTCACTTTTTCAAATTCATGGCCTCTAATTTTCATTATTTCTTGCTACATACATATATGTGTGTATGTATATATGTATACACACACACATGTTCCTAAATATGTAAGTATAGCTTTCTCAGCCTGTATGACATTATTTGATAGCAGCTTCCCTGAGGAAGACTTTCTCCCCTTCTCAGAATGCTTTAGTTGCCTGTAGTTCTTTATGTAAGGCTGAAGCTTCATAGACTTTCCCTGGGCCACTTTAATATGTCTATTGCTCTTGTGGTCTAGCTCTGTTCAGGGCCTGGGGCTTTTAGACCGCTTGTATAGGTACACGCCTTTCAAAGATTTAAGCCTTCAGATCAAATTGGGCTCTTAGACCGTTTGTATAGGTACACGCCTTTCAAAGTTCTTAGCCTTCAGATCAAATTTGCCTGTTAACTTAGCAAACAAAAGCACAAAAAAGATGCTTAGTTTTCATTATCAGCCCTGAGATATGCCATAATTTACTGTCTTTGTGGTTTTCTTCTTCCTCTATCTCTTGTTGATACACAGAAAATAATTAGTTATATTTGCTAACAACTGAAGAAAGAATGGAATGAATGAACTTGAACTCAGTTTAGAAATAAGTTGAGTAAAATGTTGGGAAGGTAGGAATGGGCTATAAACAAGCGAATAAATAATTTATCCACTTGTCTTAGAAAACTACTGCCAAATCCTGAGGAGGAAAAAACTGGTAATATCACCGTTTAACTACCAGAGGCCTAGTAATCAGAAATAGGCTAGGGCCATTTCCCGCAGTCTTTCTCGTTAGGGAAAGTGGGGTTATCTGGCAACTGAATGAGGAGTTGGAGCACGCTGTACATTATTTCTTTTCTTCAGATCAGTGTAGGCAGGTTGAATATTTTGCCAGAGCATGGGGGTATTAATCACATTAGGTCCAAAGAACTAATTTTAAAGCCAAATAAAGGTGAATGTGTTGTCAAGCTTAGCGGAAAGAGGCAATATCTATGGAAACAAACAGTCAGTCAGTGATTGTCAGGGCCCTCACAGCTCTGGATGGTGTTAGACACATACTTATTCCCTCATTAAGTAGGAAGATGGCTCTTATCTGATTTTTTTATATATGTGGACTAAAGTGGCCATTTTCTATCGTTTTCTTTTTGTTTGTTTTTGTTTTTCGAGACAGGGTTTCTCTGTGGCTTTGGAGCCTGTCCTGGAACTAGCTCTTGTAGACCAGGCTGGCCTCGAACTCAGATCAGAGATCCGCCTGCCTCCCGAGTGCTGGGATTAAAGGTGTGCGCCACCACTGCCCGGCTAAAGTGGCCATTTTCAAGAACCATTAGTAGGGCCATGTTTTCTTTCGCAGCAGAGAAAAACAAGCACTGTGCTTACTTGGGTCTGGTGATAAAGATGATGCTTTCAACAAGCAGTGGATAAAATATATGGGATTTTTGTTTCTAAAACATATTTTAATGTAATCAAGTAGTTCCAGATGAGCATAGTTTGCAACACAGACCTGGTGACCTGAGTCAGAGCCCGGAAACCATGTAAAGGTAGACCGAGATCCTCAAAGTTGTCCTGTAATCTCCACACATGCAGCATGGCCGAGTACAGCCCTCTGCACTTACACAATGTAATACGTAACTCAATTTTAAAACATTTTAATAGCAAATACAGCAGCAGTACTGGAGAAAAGTGTTTAAAATTTCAAGCAAAATTATAAAGTGGAGTGACTCTTTATAAACAGAGTCAGATACCTTGGGTGACTTTGTTGACCCAAAGCTGGTTGGATTTTATCATTAAGCATCAGGGAGTTTTCTACAGCACTGGGGAACTATGATTTGAGGAATGTGTAATTCAAGAATATAAGCTTGTTCACTGAATAGAATACATAGGCTTTTTACTAATGGCATAGAAAATATCTTTGAACTAGTATTTAAAATTTGGTCTTTCATTTGTTTTGTATTTTTGAGAGAAGGTCTTGACTTGTTGTCCAGGCTAACCTTGAACTTGAAATTCTGTCTTAGTCTTCTAAGTACAGGGGTTACAGGTGTGGGCAACAGGCCTGGTTTAAAGTGGATAAATAGCATCCATTTTAAGTGTCGCACATAAACTACATTTGCTCAATCCAACTCTTACATGAATACCTAACAAAAATCTGCTGCATGTGCTGCCATTGCAATTCTGTCCTTTATTATGCTACAGAACAGACTTTCCATTAGCTAAGACTGTGTCACGTGCTCCCCACCACATTTGTGTGACGTCCGCCTGTTGTCCTGCTGGAGTTTATTGAGTTAGGTGGCGCACGCATGCAGGACATTCATCAGCCAGTCCTTTTGTACAGCTTAACAGCAGACCCGGCCTCCCTCTCATTCTCTGAATTCCGACTTGGCTAATGTTGATCTCTTCGTGGCACCTCACGTTACTCCTATCTTACTGGGGCATTAGCTGAAGATTGCTAAACAATAAAAAAAATTAAGAAAATAATTTGGTTTTTAATGACTTAAATTATAGTAGGTTAAAGTCGGACTAGCCCCTCTGTGGGTTTTGCATATGCCTTCAAATTTGCATAGTTCAAGTTGAACAGAATGCTCCTAAGAGGTCTCCTTTTCCTATTTCTTCAAGGCAGTTTCTGACCTGAACTCCCGTCCAGGCAGGGACCTATGCCCTTTATAACCTCCTGTAAAACAAAACAGAGGAATTAGGCGTGTGACCAAATGGAACCGCCTTGGAGGTATGAAGGTCCTGCCTGCAGCCATGTTCTACACTGGGTTTTAACTTATCCAGCTCTCCTGGTCCCGGTGACACATTTACACTTCTGTAAGTTATCTGCATATTACAAAAGCAGCTGACCTCCTAGAAAAACACACAGACACACACCCAAAGAGACACTCAGGCAGAATATAAACAGCGGTGATTATGTCTGACTTGTATGGCATCGATGGTGGCTACTGTTCCTTTCTTCATGTTTGTATGTGCTTTCATCAGTTTTTGTGACAAGCTATATAAAGCTCCACTGTATGACAAGCCCAAACCAAACCGTCCAGAGGACATGTAAACAAACTCAGCCAGCCCCAAACAGTGTCTTCAAGAACAAGTTACTAACCCTTTTTTCCCCCTCGTTTTAACTCCTCTGAGGCAGTGGGGAAGAGAGGGTAGGAAAGAACCTCATCTTGTTTTGAAGATAGTTATTCAAAGGGTAAAAAAGAAATACAGAGGGGAAAATAGATTTGTTATGGATAAATATTTTTGTTATATTTCTTTATTTTGGGGACATCGTGAGTTTGGTGGGGATTGGGAGGCACTTTTTGGGTCACAGCTCCTGTGTAGTCAGTCAGAAGGCAATCTAGAAAGAACCACAGTTTCTTTCTGTCCACAACAAGGGTCCTGAGGATTAAACTCGGGCCTACAGGTTTGCCAGCAGTCACTGTCACCCACTGAGCCTTCTCACTAGACCCTTGTTATGGCTTTGCCTTTTTCTTTTGTGGTAGTCAAGTTAAACTTTTCAATTATTGAACACTTTGTTTTGCACCCCCCCAGTTTTAATTGAATTATAGAACAACAAATAATAATAATAATAAGAGATGCCACCATCACTAGCTTCATAAAGCAAGCTGTTAATTAGAACCAGACCAACATATGGAGAAGCCCATGTCAGTTCCGCGGAATTTTGAATTCCGCAGTTCATATGCCTGCAATTTGCAAATTTGAAACTATTCACCCCAATCAGAAATGTCAGTTACATTTCCACAAGAAAGGATTTGAGAACTGTGTACTAGTTTTTCACTGGGCCTTCTGGGTTTATTTTTTAAGGAGAATTGTTTTTGCAATAGATGTTCATTTTTAAAAATATTATATATATATATAACTTCTATATGTTAAACACAAGGTTTATTTTTTAAAATGAGATTTACTCGTTTGGTGAAGGGTCGGTATTAAAAACATCTTGATGCATGCCTCATGTGTATTTTCTAATTGATGCGAAATTGTATTATGACTCAGTTTACCAATGTAAACTCTTCATAGGATGTCACTGATTTTATCAGTCAGTTGTTCATGCAGCTGGGAACTGTGGGAATATATGATTTGCCACACCTGAGGAACAAACTGGGTGAGCACAACTGAAATATCTTTATCCTCATTGTTAAGCCAGCTTGCTGCCCTGTCGTCTTATGCAAATCAGTGCCTATTTATTCTTCCGGGGAAGGAGAATGCACAGATTGCTGTTTTCCTACGCATCCTTGCTTGAGCTTGCTCTCCTACCACCTTGACTTTCTCTGCTGCTTTATGTAACTTGCCATTCTCATGTGCTCCGATTGTACCATCAAATCCCAAGTGTCATAGTTATAAGCTTAGTAGACATAAACCCAAGGAGGAGAAGACCAAGCTGACAAAGGTTGGCTAACATGCAGGTCACATTTGTAAAGCGACTATGCTGTCCTAGCTTATTTATTCTTTTCCCCAAAGACTCCCTCAAGGAGGAACCATGAGTAGCATATCCCCTAGTACCAAGACATGCGTGCAAGCAGCATGAGAACTACATTCACATGTATAGGAGACACATGCTATGCTTCTAAGCTGTAAGAGTGAGGTCACAGTTTTGTATGTCTGCCTTTTAGAGAGGAGGTGGCTCTTTTAAAATGAACTGGCATACTGGTCCCCCATCACCAAGTTAGTTGTCTTTCATCTTTTGTAAAGCAGCATCTACTAAAAGTATAGAATGTCGACTAGGAAAAGAAAGATCCCTTTGGCTCACTAGCTTCATATTTTCCCGAATGAATATTTAAATTGTTGCTCACATAGGATTTGATGAGAAGAATGGGTGGTAAGCAAATCACATCAATGAGATGTCTTACCCTTTCTTGTGTTTTAAAATAATATTGCTTCTCCTCATCCTTCCTCCTTTTCTTGCTTACTAAGTCCTAAAAGCCAGCTGGAAGAAGAGAAGCGAGAACGAGTCTCGAAAGCACCACCATTACTGTAGCCACGTTGCCCAGGCTTTGTGATGGATCCACAGCAGTCCATATTACCAGAAAGGAACTGCTCCTGGACTCTTCAGTCACTGTGTCTTCCCAAAATTTAGAGGATGTCAGGCATCCTCTAAAACCAGCTCGATAGGAGCACAACGGACAGAAATAAGCTGTGCCTTTTTGGTTCTTCAAGGACCCGAATGAGTAGAAAGTGTGTTAAGTTTCCTTTAGTTTGGAATGGCACAGAATTTTAAGATATTGCATGGTGGTACTTGAGGAGGAGGACTGAATGGGAAACCGCCCCAAAGTAGACCCACTGGTTTCTCAGTACCATTTATAAAATTCTACCCTAAATTTCTTCAGTCTTCCTTCTACTTCTGGGGAAACATCAACCAGAAGAAAAGTTAAACCCTAGTCTTTTTTCCTAAGTGAAACATATACCGTGGTACCTACGAACACATCCAAGCAGCACTAGGGCTACATTTAGATGTGTAGGTGATGCATGCTATGGGCCTAAGCCGCTAGGATTTAGCATGTTGCTTTAGCATACTGGCGTTTTAGAGACACAGTCACATAGATGCATGTGCTTTGCAAGCATGTTGCCTGGATGCATATTACATGCTTTTTCAGTGTTGAACTCAATAGCTACCAACACCTAATATATTAGTGCTGGTATTGCTTCTTTTTTTTTTCCTTTTTGCTTGACAAAGGTTACTGTGATAAAGTGTTAAGAGATGGTGTGATCTTTGTTGGCTTGTAACCCTAGCTTTTGTCTTGTAGTTATTAAATAGATCATCTGTTGGGAGGCTCTTTAAATACCACAGCCAAGAACAGACTTTGGTTTAAGAGGCAAACATCTGGATCTACCTCTAGCAGCTAGCGGAGGCCATGGCAGCTACAGTCCCTTCTGGAATCTGTTTGCATGTAACATGCAGAGGAGTCCTGGTGACCTACCTCCAAGGCAGCTGCCATCCTGAACGTTTCCTTGGAAAACAGTAATCACCACTGTGGAATGTGAGCAAACAGAAACTGCACAGAAAGAAGGAAAAACCCTGTGGAAGAGATGAAGTCTCAGGGGGCTTCAGCGTTTAGCATTCTCCTAAGTCTTATTTCTTTATTTCCTTAGATGAATACTGTCATGCTAAAAAGGTTTCTCCAAACTCGACAGGATTTGGATTTTGGGTTTGTGAACCTTCTTTTTCTGTTGTGTCACGGTGAACATTTTACTTCCAGTTAACTCACTCTTCTCGGGTGCCTTCACTTTCTCTAATTACCTTCAGGAACTCCCAAACCTATAGTAGAAGAAAAGAAGGCTTTGAGATGACCTGAAATGGGCAGATGTTAGCTATTGGAGGAAAGATGGTTCCCGGGAAGGAGGAAAGATGTTTTCTTAGCTAAATACAAAAAGGTGTATCTTCTTGCAGACAGTGGTCCCCCGCAGTGCCCCCAGCCAGAAAGATGATGTGATCAATGCCTTCCTTTTCTATTGTTTTTCTCTTCTCTTTTCTTCTCTTTTCCTCTTCTGTTTCATTTTTTTTAATTAGGTGCTAGCTTTTTGCTAAGACGTTGACATACTATATATCTGAAAGTTCTATAAAATTGATGGGCCTCATTTCCTTTCACAGATAGCAATGGTTAGACTCTTAGAAAGTTTAAGCTCATAAGAGTTTCTGACTGTGGGGCTGGAGAGATGGCTCAGCAGTTAAGAGCACTGGCTGCTCTTCCAGAGGTCCCGAGTTCAATTCTCAGTAACCACATGGTGGCTCACAACCATCTATAATGAGATTTGGTGCCCTCTTTTGGTGTGCAGGTATACATGTAGGCAGAACACCGTATACATAATAAATAAATAAATAAATAAATCTTTCAAAAAAAAAAGAATAGACAAGACTTGGATAAAGAAAAAAAGGATAAAAGGAAGGAAACAACCAAAAAACTCACCTGTCGAACACTGTCTCATGTGCTGTTAATATCCAGCACCTGGGAGGCAGAGGCAGGAGGATACAAGTTGGAGGCCGGCCTGGTTTACATATCAGCCTGGCTTATATTTTAAAAAAAAATAAAAGTTTCTGACCGTAAAATGATACTCCTAATCTTTCAAACTTAAGGACTTCCCTGGGGCTAAAAAGTAAAAGAAAAGCGATCTCATCAAAGTAAATGGTATTTAGAGCCACAGTTGGGTAGTTTTTCTGGTGAATTCCAGCACAAAAGCGTGGTGAAGGTTAGTTTTGTGGGGTGGAGTGTGTATTGCTTTGGCTGTCACTGAAGTCTTAGGAGTGTTTTTCCAGTTTAGGTCCCCGTACCACTGAGCCCTCTCACTTTCTTGCTTTGAAGCAGAGTTCTTTCACTAAGCAGGTAACATTAACTTGTCTTTCCCCTTTTCTGTCCCACACACTGAGAATCAGGCTTTTGAACTTAAGTGTAAAGCCCAGTGAAATTCCTTGTGAAACAGCCTGTCCTTAATAGCCCTATTGTTCAGCCTGATTGCTGTCTTGCAGCTCTTTCCTGCTAAGCAGTGGAGTCATTTCCTTCTCCCTTGGTTTAGAACTGACTTGGAAGATGGAAAAGGTGCACGTGTACATAGTGCATTTTATCCACCCCACTTTTCTGCCGTGGCTCAGTTAGCTCAGAAGATTTGTGATCTGTGAGTCATCCTGGCGGTTTTATGTTACGTCAGATTTACTGGCTTGGTGATTTTTTTTTCCTCCATCCCACCTCTAGTTTCAATAGTCTTCATCATCTAGAACGTGGTTGCCACTCCATTAGTGGGAGAGAGGCCATTAACAATTCCCCATGTCTTCTGCAGGTGCCTCTGGTGTGTACTTGTAAAGAAATGGTCTGGTGTCTTCATCCACCAGGATGCTCATCCATTTTTCTCTCTTTGTCTTCAGAACCTAATGCAAATAGAACTTTATAGGTCTGGGGAAGTGAATTATGCTTTTCCTTCTGCAGACATTTTACAAGTAATGCTAGCCGATGTATCAGCTACTTTTCTATTGCTCTTATGAAACACCACGACTAAGGAGGCCTATAAAAGAAAGCGTTAAATTTGGCTTACAGTTTCAGAGGGCTAGAGTCCATGGTGGTGAAGTGATCACTTCTTGAACCACAAGCTCTAGGCAGAGAGAGCTATCCAAGTATTGTGGAATTTTCTGAAACCTCAAAATCCATCTCTAGTGACACACCTCCTCCAACAAGGTCACAAGTCCTAATCCCTCCCAATCAGTTCCACCAAGTGGGGGACAAAGTATTTACGCCAATGAGCCTATGGGGGTGGGAAGGTATCCTCATTCAAACCAGCACACAACACATCACTTTTCTTGGGTTCTGGAAACACTGACCAGGGATGCGTTATATCTTTAGTTCTCTGTTCTAGGAAATATTATCAAGTTTCCAGCCTCCAGACCCCTCAAAAAGTTATATATTTTAAAGCTGATTGCCAAGGTCTATAAATATTGTTGGCTACACACGCAGATGTACTGCTATGGGAAATTTTTTATGTTTCTCTGTGCAATTTGGTTTCTAAATGTTAATGGGAGCAAATTAGTGGACACAAAATTGTAGATATGCGCCAGAAGGGCTCCCAGTACACTAATGCTTAGCATTATTTGTCGTAATTGCCTGTTTGTCTTCCCTTCTGCTCTGTAAGAGATGGAATTATTGACTCTGTATTACAAAATACTGTATTCCCTGTATGTCAATCAATATGTGTCAAATAGCATAAAAATAATGGGCTTAATAAATAATTTGGTAAGAAAGAAGCTTGAAAAGATACCTCATTGTGATATTGTTTTTAATGTTTCTCAAATGTTCATACTTTGGCACCCTTAGAGACTATGGCAGGCACTCGGGCCATTTGTTAAATGACTTAAAAGAAAAGACATCAAATATACTTGCGTGTGTGTGAGTGTGCACGTGTGTGTGAGTGTGCGTGTATGAGTGTGTGTGTGTGTGTGTGTGTGTGTGTGTGTGTGTGTGTGTGTGTGTGGAGTATGCGTGTGTATGTTCATTTACTTATGCCTTAAACTTCTTGAGTTGATAAATCCAAAAAGGGTTCTAAGCTTAAAATAGTAAAGTTCTAGCTTTGGGGGCAGAGACTCATTTAGTGGCCCTGGAAAAGAGAGAATTTTATGTCTGTGGTGCTTCCTGTTTTAACTAGTCTGGAAGAGGATAGGTTATGCCCTACTTCTGCTGAGCATAGGAAGGAATTGGAAATAATTAACGGTTTAATAAGCTTTCATGGTTTCTTCTGTCCTGATCGTTGAGGCTTTGAAAAAGGCACTGAGAATGAACCCAAGGATGCTGATCACTTTGCTGGGTGGTAACTGGTACTTTTAGCTATTTCTGGAATTTTTTTAAGTGTAAATCAAGTGTCTTCAGCATAGGTAATAAGCAAATTTAACATCCTCCATTCTTATATTTGAATCTACATGCCAATATTTTCTACTTAAAATGTATCATTATTTGGTTGCAGCTTCCTGGCAGCTTTGCACTTAAACAGTTCATTTAAAAAGTTGATTAGAATTCAACTTTTTAAATGAACTGTTTAGTCTTGTTAATAGGCAGAAAGCCAATGCTTATTCTTGGAACCAAATTAGGGAAGTTGGCTTCTTCCTGAGAAAGCTATGGTAGTCTGGAGGGATTTAGTTAAATGTGAATTTGGTCAATTAGCCTTGTCACTTTTTTTTTTGTTTTGTTTTGTTTTTAGCTTTGGTTTTTGATTTTTCTACAGGGTTTCTCTGTAGCTTTTTTTTTTGTTGTTGTTGTTTTGTTTTTTTGTCCTGGAACTTGCTCTTTAGATAAGGCTGGCCTAGAACTCACAGAGATCCGCCTGTTTCCACTGCCCAATTGCTGGATTAAAGGAGTGCTTCACCACCTCTCAGCTGCCTTCCTGCTTCTTAACACTTCCTTCACGCTGTAAATAAAGCAGAAAATGAAGTGGTTTACTTTACACTGAAGTCTCTACCTACAAGGGAGGCTAAGAAAGGCAGAGAGCTGAGTAGCCTTCCCTGGCTTTCAGTGTTTTTCAGATATCATAGCTCTCCAAATATATGTTTATCATTCAGTTCTCAAACATCTCTGAGGTACTGCTCTGTGAAGTAGTAAATCAATGTGATGGATGGGACTTTCATGTCCAGACTTTTATTTATTTTATGATTTGTGTAGACTTCTTTTAAAACTGCATGAGTGGACCACTATAGTAATGTTATAATTTATAATGCATATGACATAATAAATGATTAAATGAGCAGGGCAGATTGTAATAAGTCATTTCAGATGATGTCATTAATAATGAAAGAAAGTAATCTTGTTTCCAAAAAAACAATGCTAATCTGTTACTGCCTAAATTTGCATTTCAGTAGCCTCTGGAGTGCTCTAACTTAGGTGAGCACCATTACCAGTATTTTAAACACACAGCTCAGTTGACAATTTGAAAGGAAGTATAAGTTGTCTGAACGCATAGATAAAATGTAAGACAACTTTGTTACCTATATATCTACACAGCAACAGCAACAGATGGTGTCCTAGGAACTTTTCTGTTGTCTTTAGAAATGTTTATACATGCTTATATTGTTACTTTTGGGGAGCTTTTTTTTAAACTTTTAAAATGCTTTCGGCTTTAGAGTTATTTTTAATCCTTCCTAGCAATCCAGCAAAGTAGGATGAGTCACAGCTGTCTTGCCCATGTCACTTGAAAATAGAGAGAGGCTCCCTCATTGTCACTCAAAGCTCCATGGCTGAGAAGTTACAGAACTGGAATTTAAAAAGCAAAACTGAGCCAGGCACTTGGGAGGCAGAGAAGGGTAGATCTCTGTAAGTTCAAGGCCAGCCTGATCTACAAGTGCTACTTCCAGGACAGGCTCCAAAACTACAGAGAAACCCTGTCTTGAAAAACAAAAACAAACAAACAAAACAAACAAACAAAGAAAAAGCAAAACTGTTGGTTCTTGGTGTCTTTTGACCAGTGTACTATGTGAAACAATCTTTCAAATATTTTCTGTAACAAGTACCCAGAGAAGCAATGGAAGGATATTTTAGTGACTTAAAAAAAGATCTTTATCAAAAAACAGAAAAAAATTATTCCAACAGGTTAAGATTATTACTAGGGAAGGTGGTAGGGTAGGGGGTAGGGGGTTAAAGAAGGACATTGGAGAATATATGGTGATTTAATAGGAATTTTGAAGAGGAAGAGGAGCTCCTGGGACAGCAGTTCTCTGAACTTGAGTGCTCCATGCTGAAAGGCCTTTGAACTGTAGCAAATTCTCTGTGTTGCAGTAGAAATTGGCAAACGCTAGTGGAAACTTAAATTGTCTCATCTATGCACATCGGTCTTCAGAGACCAATGTTTATACAATTTTGGGGGGGAACAATTAACTATACTTGTTGTGGGGTAATGTGGCCAAAATTTTAGCCTCTTAATCCTCACAAACATTGAGTTCCCTGTAGCTGGAAGAGACCCTGAGAACATTCAAAACAGGGAAATAATAGAATCCCTCTGGGGAGGTCCCTTGGATCTCTAGCACTGACCTTTGAGCTAACCCAATCGAGACCTCCTTTCTACCTCTGAGCTGCACTGTACAGCGCTGCCCTATCTGTGCTAGCATGCCCTCCCTTTCACAGGGTGACTTTAGGTTAACAAAAGAATAAGAGAAGATTCCTCTAACTATGGAATGCTGTAAAATACAATTTTAAAGCATAAAACAGTTCCATGAATTCAATGCATCAGAAGTGATTGCAAATGCAAGTTCTACTACATTTAGAGAATTTGAGTTATGATAACCAACTTGTGTTTTTTTTTAATTACCCCGAAGTATATACATTAAAGTGTCTGCAGTCACAACGCTAATTCTGTGTAGAGCCACAGAAGTGAGATTGTATGGGTTGGTAGTTCCAAGGGAATGTTTGGGACTTCTAGGTGAACTAATTTGCAGCATAAACAAGCTTAGAGAGGAGAGTGATCATTTCTGAAGATACACTGTTGACATCTGGGCTCTTGGGTGGCTTGGCATTACAACTCTGATATTGATTATTAATTCCTTATCTTTTCTGAATTTTGTAAGTTCATGTTAAAATCAGGCTTACTGATCTTTATCATTCATTTTTTGCTTATTCATTCATTCATTCATTCAATAATTAATTGCTTCCTGCTGCCATGGAGCTAGGTAGTAAATAAACATTTGATTTTCAAAATGCTTATGTCTTTGGGGAAAGAATAAGCATAGAGGTTTCTTGAGGCAGAATACATAAACACAGTCTGTGAGATGGACTCTCTTACTAACAACCCCACTTCACCAGTGGACCAGAGGGAAGACACTGCCACAGGATCAGACAGGCCCAAAGCGGTGGAGCTGGATGCTGTCTAGACAGTCCAGGCCTCCAAGGTCTAAGCTGTCTCCTTCACCTCTGCTCGGCAGTCGTAAGCCCCTGCTAAGAGTTGGAAATAGTCGTGGGCCACAGTATGAAGCTCTTCCTGAGTCAGCTCATCTGAAGTGTTCTCAGAGCATCCAGGGGATTGAAAAACAAAACAGAAAGCAACAACAACAACAAATGAGTGTTAGCTGTGACCTCTACCTAGCCCCACTCTGCAGGACAACGTTTAATGTTTACTACGATAGTAGAGAGATAGCTCCCCTTATCTGTGTTAGAATAACACAGGTGGAGGAATCATTGGGAACTTAGACTTTTCTCTGTGGTTTCTGCCTTCTCTTCTCTGTCACTGACCACTCCAGCCACTGTGAAGGAGTGGTGTATGTAGGAACACCGCTTGGTACAGGGAATAATGTTTGGTTGTGGGAGTGGTTGGTATTAAACTCTAGCTTAACAAACCTTAGATCTTTTATTTCTGCCCTTTGAGATATTATTTCTATGTTGGCTTGGACCCCTAGGATGGATAAGGAACCTGTACAGTGCTTGTAAAATAAGGTGTTTCTGCCTTTGTGGTAGAAAAACAGCTGTATGCAATGTATTAATAGATACCTATGCTTTGCAGGAGTCCAAGGAAACTGTCGTGCAGGATGAGGCACATTTCCCAGTTTTCCCAAACCTTAGTCGGCTCACCTTTTCTTATAGAACTGGTTAACCATGAAAAATGTTATTAGTTAATAAAATTTTTTTCGAATTTTATACTTGAAACTTTTTAGGTCTTCTTTCTTTTTACTTTTCTACTATACTGCAGTAACTGTTTACTGACATACCGGTATAGCTAGAGACAGAGAGAGAGACACTATGCTGTAAGGAAAAAATTTCAAGGCTCTTAAAACATTTCAGGCTAACAGAAGTTTTTTAGAGTTCAGTATGGCTGTCTCTCAAGTTGGCTGAGATCTTGATAAGTACATTGTAAGTTGGAAATTAATGTGTCAAAAATGTTTTTATTAAATTCAACCTCTCCAGCTGTGTGGCAGAGTCCAGCAGATACAGTTAACTTTTACACTCTGCATAGCCTAAGATATTTGTGCTTGTCCATTTGGGGACATGTTAACTGGATCACTGAGTCCCAGTGTTACACTTTTTGGTATGAGGTTTTTTTCTGGTGTCCCTCTTTTATATAAGATAAATATAGCCTAATAGAGTCTCCTTCAAATCTCTACCAGTTAGCCCTGTGTTCAAGCCTTCTTTCTGCCTGCTTCCTCCATGATCATTCTGTTCACGCTCTCCTCCTTGATGAGATGTCGTTACATGAAAGTAATGGGGCTGTAAAGCCAATGGATCTGAATGCAAACCTGGGCTGGTCACCGCATAGTGTTCTTTCCGTGGAAATATGGAAACATGCAAAAGGCCATATTACTGAAATAAAGTGGAGGCATTATTAAGTACCTCATAATGGGCATATTCTAGTACATTGGGAGATTAACTGCAAAAGAGGATTTTGCTTGGCTACACAGAAGGCATTTGCCATCTGCTCTTAGAGTCTACTGAAGGGAGCCGCTTCTGACAAAAATCAGAGAAAGAAAACCCTATTCCTGCCAGGTAACAGCCCTGTGGCCTTCGGGAGGAACGATGACTCCCTGAATGATCATCAGAAATCCATTTATACTGTTAATCATTTCTTCATGGACTGATTGTAAGAAAATAAATGCAAGCTGCTTTAGTATTTAAGCTTTTTCCATAGACATTCCTTTTCCTTCCTGAAAGCACATTTTGTTTGGAGGCCAACAATGCTAATCTTAGAAAAACTCACTTCTTTGCTTTCTAGAATAATTATCAGACATCATCAGCGAAAATAAAGTTTTTATTTTGTTTGGCAGAGGGCTACAGTACATATTGACATCATCAGCGAAAATAAAGTTTTTATTTTGTTTGGCAGAGGGCTACAGTACATATTTAGGGTAAATGGAAGCCAGGGAAAGAGACCTGACAGCTGAGCACAGGTGTAATTGGTCTTTAATTTTTTTCACGTGGTTGCAGTATGAAGTCAAAGGCAGCACCGTTATCAGTTACTGCCATGAGACCATGACTGGATGGGTGCACGATGTGCTGGGTCGGAACTGGGCTTGCTTTACTGGCAAGAAGATGGCGAGCCCTTTGGAGAAGTTTAATGTGAACATGGCACACCTTGGAAGTCTCCAGGAAAAGTGAGTTGTGGTGAGGGATGCATCCGCTTAGCTTTGTCTCACGGTACATGTGGTATGAGTGTGCTCACTTTGAGCAATTGTAATTTTGGCTTATGAACTTAGCCATGTTACATAAAACTGTACTGGAACTCTATGTGGACTCATGGGAGAAAGGTTATATATATTTCAACATGTTTCAAAACCATTGGAATGGGGAGTGGTTAAAAATAACAAGAATGATCAAAGGAGCAAAATTGCTAATGACTAGTAGGGAGAAATTACTTCACTGGCTGTGGTATAGTAATGTATTTAATATAGGTATTTGATAATGCTACACTGAGTGTTCAAGTAATGCAACAAATTGGAAATACAGCAAACAGCTGAAGTTGAAGTGTTTGGTATTTCTGCAGTGTGTCCTTGCTCGCTGCTTCACGTTGAAGCACGGCACACTGAGTGGCCTAAAGGAAAGTTTTCGCTGTGCATTTTGCAGGCTACAACTTGGTTTCTTCTTCGCTTGCTGCTGGTGCCTCCTCTCACTGTCTCCTTACTTGGCCTTCTTTGCTGTCTCCTAAACTTTTCATCTCAGGACCTTAACTAAGCTGGACCAGTGCCCACGCTAATGACCTAATTTAGCTCTTACCACCTCTTTAAAGAGCTGATTCCAAATCCAATCTCAAGCTGAGATATTGGAGGTGAGGGTTTTAAGTATGGCCTTTTGCCTCCCTATTTAATATTTGAGACTATAATATATTTGCAGTATTTTTCCCTTCCCTATCCAAGGGATACAATTCAACTTATAAAATGCAGTTACTATTTTCATTCATTCAGGTATCTGCCATAAGAAACCACACAAAGAAGAATTTCCAGACATCAGTTTTGCAAGAGGGAGGACCAACAAATATTATTTCCTTTTTCATTTTGTGTAGCTGTAAAAGCCACTAAAAGTACACAGGCCCCAAACATTCAAGGCCAAGTGACCTCGGTGAGGAGCACCTGCCGCAGAAAGGTCATGGAAGATGTGGCTGGAGAGGTGACTTATCTCTCAGTGGCAAGAATGCAAACAATGCATTCCTCCTTTTGAGTTCAATTTAAGTGGATTTATATAGCATGGTTATTTTTTTTTATTTTTTTATAGAAATCTTTTTTAGTTTCCTTCATTTTAAAAAAAAAATTTGTATTGGTGTTTTTCCTGCCTGTATGTCAGTGTGCCACAAACATGTTTTATGTCCCTGAAGCTCAGTAAAAGACATTTGGCCAGAGTTAAAAATCATTGTGTGTTGCCCTGTGGGTGCTGGGGATCGAACCCAGGTCCTCTGGAAGAGCAGCCTGTGCTTCTAACCGCCGAGCCAGCTCTCCAGCTCTTGTGGCATGGTTCGTTAGCATCATAGTTTCCTATAAGCTGTTCATTTTGTATGCTTTCTGCTGTGCTATGCACAGGTAGGCCTGACTAGCCCTTTCAAATATTGCACCATTTGGTAAAGAATCTCCCTATAATGCCTTCTACTTAAAATAAACATTTGTGATCAAACTAACTTTAGGATCTCTTTCAGCTTTTAGCTATCTGTTACCTAATATTCAATACGTTATTTTATTTTATTTATATCTGTTCTTTGAGAATTTCATATGTGTATATAATGTATTTTTCTCATCTACCCTCCACTCACCCACTGCAACTTCTCCTAGACTACCCTCCCACGGTCCCTTCAAACTTCATAGCTGTTTATTTCCTTTGTAGCTCACTGAGTCCCATTTGAGCTGCATCCTTCTCTGAGCTGGGCAACTTTTCTGAGGCCACACCCCTGAGGAAACCTGACCCTTCCTCCTCTGCAGCCTCAGCTGGCAGTAGCTCTGAGCTAGGGATGTGGTCACAGGAGTCCCACCCCAAACATATTGGAATACTGGCTAACTTGATTTTCATTTTAATATCCTTGACTCTTGAGTGCCAAAAATAGTGGCATCCTGTCATTGCCGTAATGCATATATCAGCATATGAAGCTCTCCTGGCTCTTATGATCAAGTGAGGAAAGTAGGGAGCAAGCTTTTCAAGACTTTACCAGTCTGGAAAAAGCAGACTTGATGGAAAATATTTTAAACTATTTCACTGAACATTTTGAAATTTACTCTTGTGTCTAAAGAAATTTTAAAAAAAAAAATGTCGTTTCTTTTCCTTGTTGGGTTAAGGTCAGAATAAGGCTGGAGCACTTGGTAGCTTTTCTAATAACGGTTCCTTCGCAGCCTCTGGAAGGAGCTATGATAAAATGGTTATCAACGTGGGTGCGCATTTTTCTTTGCAGTGTTCTCTGTTTTCCTGGATCTGTCAAAACCCTTTCTCTACAAATGTGAAAGAAAAGTTTCCAGAATGCCTGAATTAGGTGTCGCTTGGGCTGGGCAGATCTTAGGTTGTCTAACTGAATGTTGGCGACAGTCTTGAATGATGAGCTACATTTGCTGAACCCCAGAGTCTTTTACAATGGGAGGATAAGGGTCACTTATATAATTGCTGTCTGTTGACACACAGGTTTGACAAATGTTGGAATTCAGTGAATAATTAACGTAAAAAAACATGATCTTTCTAGGTTACTTTTACATCCGTGGCCAAGCATTTCACATAAAGCAGACAAGTGATTCTCATGTTAGTGTCTGTCTAGATCACATGTGGAACTTATTTCAGATTCTGATTTCAGGGGTCTGAGCTGAATATTATCCACATTTCTTTAAAGTTCTCAGATATTGCTGCTAGTACCAGTTTTTAATGCTCAGGGCATAAAGCACCTATGCGGAATAATATTTAGGAATTGTGTATTTATAAGGCATGTGTCCATTACATATACTTTTGTTTCTCTGCTTTAGCTCATGTAGCGTATTGTAAATGTGCACTTTGAAAGGGCCCACGTAGGCAGGTACCTGCCTACTATGCATAGAGCCCTGGATTCTGCACTCAGTGCTGCATTAACCAGGCGTGGTGATGCATGCCTATAATCCCATCACTTAGGAAGTAGAGACTGGAGGAGCAGAAGTACAAAGCCATCTTTGGGTGCATAATGATTTTGAGTTCAGAGCACGTCTCAATAAATAATAAAACAAACAAACAAATTGGGCATGCAGAAAAGCTAATACTCTCTGCCAACTACAAAAATAAATAGAGCTGCCGGGCGGTGGTGGCGCACGCCTTTAATCCCAGCACTCAGGAGGCAGAGGCAGGCAGATCTCTGTGAGTTTGAGGCCAGCCTGGTCTACAAGAGTTAGTTCCAGAACAGGCTCCAAAGCTACAGAGAAACCCTGCCTTGAAAGAAACCAAAATAAATAAATAAATATTTAAAAATAAATTATATATAGACTTTTACAAAAACTGATTAATTCTGTATAAACCTTACCTTTTTAAATTAATACAATGTAAATTCTCTTCACATCACTAAATAATTTTCTATATATTCTCTAGCATGAAATACATATAAATGAAGTGTCCTTTGCATTAATAAGTTCCTTATTTTAGGACACTGATCTGGTTGTTTCCAATCTAGCACTAGCGTGTAAGTATTCCACTGAATGTTGTCACTCATTCTGCTTGGCTAACTTGAAGTTTTGTGGGAGACATAACAGCTTTCAGCCCTTCTCTGTTGCCAACTGTGCTCCTCAGAGACTATCCCACTCCCCACCTTGATGCACGGTGTGAGTATCAGTTTTACAGGCGAGTAATTTTACCAGAGAAGACTACATCTGAAGCTCTGTCCTTCTCCCACAGATACTCCAGTAGGCTGTACAGTTACGACCACAGCTTTGTGAAGGCCATCAATACTGTTCAGAAGTCTTGGACCGCAACCACCTACAAGGAATACGAGAAACTGACCCTGAGAGATCTGATCAGGAGAAGTGGTGGCCACAACCAAAGGATCCCAAGGTAACACATCTCCTCCCCTTGTCGATAGTCACTTCAGTGCTGAAGGTCACCCTCCCTCCACTCAAGCCCCACCTGGATGGCTCATCTTTTAACTAACAGTCCAAATTTTTCCTCCACCTTCCTTCTTATTCATGCATATTTGCCCAAGTCATGTTTTGGGGTCTTTCCTGTGCTGTTGGTTTACATCCTGCCCCCACTCTTTTTATTCCTGTGTCTTGTCTTGTCTCTTCTTACTGTCATTTTTAGCCATTCTTTGAAATGTTGCCAGTTTCACTTTCCTGTCCCCAGCTACGGTTGTTACAGAATGACTAGACTCATCTTTGGTATCCAAGGTCATCTAAATAGGACCATAACTGTGTTACTATATAACCTGATCTCAAAAACTATGATAAACATTCTTAGAAACTTTGTTTTTATATTACCTCCATTTTATCCTACCACCATCTCTCAGCTTGCTAATCATAACTGTCAAATTATGTTCAGGAAGATTAGGTTCAGGAAAAAATAATAACTCCTTATTTCTCAGTACACCTCCACCCCTCCCCACCTCCTTGGCTTTGGTAGCATTTGCCATTTTTAGTTTGGATACCTCATCTTCCTGCTTTGGGAAGATATATTATTTTGTATTTCCCTGAGTAAGAATGTGAGTACTCTGCATTCCCTTTCCAGAACTATGGCTGGATCTAGATAAGAGTGGATTGGTGGTACCTTAGCATTTGCTAAGCATGCAAAGCTGTTCCTGTGATGCCAAGTCTTTCTTTAGAAGATATCATGGATAAAGACAAGGGAACTAGAGACCACTAGAGAGATTATGGGGTTGATAAGTTACTTAGGATGTTTATTTTCTCTAGATATGAAAATATTCGTCCATTCTCAGGGCATTCATAGGTTAATTCCTGGATATTTATAGAATCTGTGATTTATTTTTTTATAATTGAAATAAGCCACCCAATGATGGAGCTCTTTGAACTAGCTGAGATATACCTCTAACATTTCTGTCTTTGGACTAATGACCCATATTTAATGGAATTTTTCAACTATGAGACACTATGGACTTTTTCTTATCCAACTAATAACACTCTTCCCATAGTACATAGACTGTACTATGGCATTTCTCAAAGCCTGTTCTAGAGGCTAGTGCATGAGTTGCTTTGGTCAAAACTGGGATAAGAATGTATCATAGTATCCCCTTCCTGGATTTATTAAGCAGAATTCTAATGATCTATGAGAAAACATTGACACTTGCTTAACAGAAACCTATTGCAGAGGGAATTCACAATGGAATCAGGGGCTTGCTCTGTCTGAGAGTGTGAGCGTCAAGCTACAGTTCTGTCATGTGTTACATGATGTGTTTCAGGGGTACTCTTTTTCCTCTTAGACTCTGTCTGCACACCGGCCATTGTTTTATGAAAAGTTATTACCATTAGAGTGCCATAGAAAGTTTAAGACAGAAGTCATATGGAGAAGGAACTATTAAAGCAAATATGGAAGGCTGACTGCATGATTTCTAGTAGGATTTTTATATCTAAGTTGATTCTGCTGTAAATATGTAGTTGTATCTATTTTCTTAAGAATAAACAGTAGTATGCTGAGCGGTGGTGGCCCAGGCCTTTAAATCCCAGTACTCGGGAGGCAGAGGCAGGCAAATCTCTGTGAGTTCGAGGCCAGCCTGGTCTACAAGAGCTAGTTCCAGGACAGGCTCCAAAGCTACAGAGAAACCCTGTCTTGAAAAACCTTAAAAAAAAAAAAAGAAAGAAAGAAAGAAAGAAAGAAAGAAAGAAAGAACAAGAATAAACAGTAGTTTGTGACATTACAGTTTTTTTGCAGAATGTCACATAGTAAGTGTGAAGACGTCACTACTTCTTAAGTCGAACACCAGTTAGTCCAATGTTTTCTCTAAAACATCTAAATGAAGATCTTTAACCTGTCTCTCCTTTCTTGATCCACATCTCCCAAAAGTAAGAGAATGTTACTGTTCAAGTATATTAAAAGTAGCTTTCACGGTACAAGAAAAATGAGTAGGTCCTGAACATCTGTCATAACTGAACACTATTTGTGCAGCCAAGCTACATAACTGACATATTGTGTAATGGCCACATTGAGCCACTCATGGGACAAGTGATCTGTGGTTTTCCATGAAGACACTAGCTACTGTGGCTTAAACCTTGGAATCAGAGGTTAGGAGATTATTTTCTAAGGGAAGATTTTATGTTGGTATTAAATATATATATATTTCCATTCTAGGCCCAAACCTGTCCCGATGACTGCTGAAATACAGAAACAGATCTTAAATCTGCCAGAATCTTGGGACTGGAGAGACGTAAATGGTGTCAATTTTGTTAGCCCTGTTCGTAACCAAGGTAAAACTAGCAACAGTTTGAGTTTTCGTCAAGTTGCCCCAAGCTGTTGGTAAATTTATAGGCTCTAGAGTGGACTTAAGGATACAGGGAAGGGATGGCATGGTCTTTCTACTTTAGTAAACAGATGGAGACCATACCGTGGCACGTGCTGTGGAGACTGAGGAGGGAGAACTGCCAATTGGTAGGTAGCCTACACTGTAGAGTGTATTTTAAAAAATAATTTTAAAAAAGTGTCCTTTGAATTTTTACTTACTTCCTTTGCATCAACGACCAAATTTGCTAAAAATTTCCCTGAGCTCAACATTTCTCAGAATGGATTTCATCAGAGTGGTTAAGTAGAACTCACTTACCTGGCTGCTATGAGACTCTTCTGTGGAAAGAAATAATTGTTTGTTTTTCTCTGATAATTTTTGTTACTTTATAAATAATAGGAATCAAAATTTCTGCTTCCTCCTACTTCCTTCCCACTCCCCCACTCCCTTCTCCCCCTCCATTAAACTGGTCTTCTTTCCAATGGAAGTTAAGCTGGTTTGTTGAATCTCTTCTGCTATCTGTCCTCCTGTTTCTCCCACTATATGATCTTTAATTACTACACAAGCTTAGATTTCTTAAGCTGTATATGGACATTTTAATTTATTTTATATCAAAATATGGCTTCTGATAGAAAGGACTGACTCAGTTTCCTAAGCCATGAGTTGATTTAGCTTTGCAATTATAAAACTCCCTTTCACTGAACTTGATGACAGGGAATCTTACTTTCCTAACTTTAACTCAACAATTGCATAGAGACTCATTATTACAGATTATACAACCAATCTCCAGCTAAAAGCTTTCTGAAAAGTTTGGTGTTGCTAAAATAAGTTTCAAAGTTTATTAACATGTTAGATTACAGATTTTTTTAAACGACAAACACATTCAATTCAAAGATAATTTACTTGTTAGTTACTATGAAATATAAAACTTCAACAACAACAAAATAGTTTTCTCTGTAGAAGTTGCAATTTTGCTAAAGGAGACTGACTAACTCTGCATACACCCTAAAACAATTTGAGTAAATATTTAAGTTTTCAACATTTTTCAATATAGCAAATAAATTATTCATAGTTTTGTTAAATGAAGATCATAATTACAAATGTATGATTTTGAAAGATAAATTCTTCCTCTTTTCTAGAAATATATTTGTATTAAATTCTTCCACATCTTACTATTAATCCCATGCACTTCAAGCTTCATCCTCATTGAATGTTCAAAGTTTTGATCAGGTCCAGCTTCACCCAGTCCAAAAGACCTCTATCCTTCAACTGATGCCAGGGGTGTTCTCCCTTAACCTTCCAGGGACTCACTGCCTCTAGAGAAGGTGTACATCCAGAAATCCTTTACCTTTGTCATTTCCTAGAGAGGGAAATGAAGGGAAATGGCAAGTAGTTGATAAACCAACTTTTTGACCTAAGGTCTTAGGTTTCTCTGAATGGCACGTTCTATGGTAAGGGGCCATTACATTTTAGACATGATGTTTTATCATCACAGAACAAGACAAAGTTATAAATGGGTGTATTTGCCAAATATGTTGATGGGTTACAGCAAAGTCGCCAGTTCTCAGCTGTGAAATTCAGATGTTATCTGATGATACTCTTGGGTTTGCAATTAATGGAAGTCCATGGTTTGCTATTAATGTAGTTAATTAATACCTTCCAAAGTGGTTACCTTATAACCAAAAGAATATTAGGTCAGATTACAGCAGTGGTATGTAAATAACTGTTGGGGCCACTAAGGACAGCCCAAGAGAACCTGGACTCTCAAACAATTCCCTTGAATCGTGAATGTGCTAACCAGTCACTCAGCCTGCAGAAGATTTCAAATTTAACTGACCATCAAATAGACCAGGTGCTGGCTAGTGTTTTGTCACCTTGACACAAACTAGAGTCTTGAGAAGAGGGAACCTTAGAAGCAACAATGCCTCCACCAGCTCGTGGGCAAGCCTGTAGGGCATTTTCTTGATGGATGACTGATGTGGGAAGGTCCAGATCACTGTGGAAGGTACCAGCCATGAGCTTGGTGGACCTGGGTGCTTTAAGAAAAGCTGAACAAGCCATAAAATGCAAGCCAGTAAGCAGACCTCTTTAATGACTTCTGCATCGAGTTCCTACCCTGATTTACCTTTATAATAAACCATTAACTGGAAATTTAAGATGAAATGATCCCTTTCTCCCCCAGGTTGCTTTTAGTCATGGTGTTTACCACAGCAGTAGAACCCTAACTTAAAGAGAGTTTCTGTGCCTACTTGACAGACTGGAGAATAAGGAATGCTCTATGTTGACATCATTATTGACAGTCTGGCATGTAGCAACTAGTAAATTTTGTGAGCTGCTGATGCCTTGATACTGCATCTCTCATTGCTTATAGTATTTATTCTATGTTAGGGAGCTATTGTGTGTTTGTGCTGTATATGCATGTATGTGTGGGTGCATTCACCTGTGTGTTTGGAGACCAGAGGTTGCTGAGGGTTTCTTTCTCATCACGCTTCACCTTATTGCTTGGAACACCATCTCTCAGTGACCTTGGTGCTCACCATTTTGGCCAGGCTGGCTGCCCAGAAAGCCTCCTATCTGATTCCATCAACCCAGTTCTGCGGTTACCAGACTTGTGTTGCCACACCCAGTGTTCTTGTGGGTACTGGCAATTTGAACCAGGTTTTTTGTGTTTGCATAACAAGCACTTTGCCCACTAAGTCCCTTCTCCATCCCCTCAGAAGCTTTTTAATAATAGCAGAGTATTTAAAGAGTAATAGCTTTTGTTCACAAGATTTAGAGTTCAGAAGGATACACAAGCAAAACATTAAAATACAACATGATAATTACATTACTAAAGGAATTGTGGAATCCGGTGGGGAAGGGTAGAGTTTACGCCCGCATGTGTGGCTAACAGGTGAGGTGAGACAGCCATACAGGGGAAGAAAATGAGACATTCTGAAGGAAGTTCTTTGACATTGCTTCCTGGGATATCAGTAAAAGCTCTTATGGTTCCCAAACCTCCCCATTTTCTTCCTGTTAATTGAGGTCCTTGAAAATGCTCCACTTTCATGATTCCAGTGCTCTATACAGTACAGAATTCTAAATTGGCCACAGTTGAGAGAATTCACAACTTTTCTTCAGTGCGTGAACAAATGAAGGTTAGAGTAAAAGGAAATATTGGAAAGACAAGTGAAGTTTTATATTTACACTTTCAAACAGCTTTTTAAAATGCCGTATTTATAGCTAGATTAACTTTGAGGTGGAAGTGGGGAGAGAAGGTAGGAAACTCAATGAAGTGGATTCACCTTGTCTTCCACCAGGTCTTATTGTATCTGGGAGAATGAGAGTAGCTCTCCAGTGTCATATTAGGTAATGGGGAGGGCTTTCCTGTTATTTAGAATCCACTCTATTTAAGACCTGGTTATAAATGTTCATTAGAGCAGGAAGACAAGGCCCTTAAATTGCTCACTCTATCCAATTTATCTTTGCACTAAAATGCAAAGGAATGCCAAAGGCTAAGTGCCTTGATCTGGGTCACATGGCTAATGAGGGGCAAAGCAAGAGAGGCAAGAACTGTGGCTCTCTTCCGTGCTACTGCAGTGTCTTACCCACCGCTGGAGGATGTGAACTATGGAGACACGGTGTTCTATCTCTGTGTGGAAGGGGGGGTCCCCCACAGAGCTTTCTGAAAGACAGACCCCTTTTTATTTATTGCATTATAGTTGTCTTAAATACTACATTTCTTTTGGAATCTAGACTGGGTTTTCTGTTTGAGAGGATGCAATGATTGCCTTAGCAGTTGACAGTCTTCCTAGAAAGTCAGGGAAATAGGGCTTTTCACATTCCTGTAATTTCAAAACGAAGCACTTTCTGAGCCAAAGGCCGTTCTTGTGACTTGTCCTTCCCATCATAGCGGATGGTCAGATAACATGGGTTTAATGATTAATACTTACAAGCTTTGTCTCCATGGCTGTTAAAACCTGAGGAAGCTGGATGGCTAATGTCTCCAGCGAGCAGTAGTGACTTTGGTTATTTGTTCACACATCTGTTCTTTGATATTCCCTTGGTTAAAGGAAGAGTCACAAGGAAGTATTTTCTTGATCGCTTGGAAACCACAAAGTTGAAGTTAATATTCTATGTACTTATTGATTGCATGACAAGGAGAGACAATCGGAAACAGACTGTTGCAAAAACCAAACAAGAGAAGAAAATATGTGATTTTCTTTGTTGTTCTGTGAATAAGGTAGATAACAGTCTTTCCCCTTACAGAGCTTGTCCTCTCCCTTCATGAATAAACAAATTAGTGATTGAAAATTACAGTGATTAAAAAAGAGAAAAGCAAAGGCCCCTAGTCCAGCACAAAGAGAAAATAAAGTACTAGCACCTGCCATTGGTAAGCTCAGCGGTTCTCAGCCTTCCTAATGTTGTAACCCCTTTAATAAATACAGTTCTTCAAATTGTATGGCTGGTGACTCCCACCCATAAAATTATTTTCATTACTACTTCATAACTGTAATTTTGCTACTGTTATGAGTCATACTGTAAATAGCTATGTTTTCCAGTGGTCTTAGGTGACCACTGTGAAAGGGTTGTTCAACCCCCTGAAAGGGGATACTGCCCACAAACTGAGAACGAGTGGGTTAGCTGTCAGGCTCGGGTCATTGTCTGAGTTCTAGGTCTCGGTTATTAAATGAGGAGACTGTAGAGTAGTGACTTCTAAGTCACCATTACAGGTGTTTACCTTCTCATCTTCATAATTTAGATGAATCCCTCAGCAGCAACAAGAGCAGTACATAAAACTGATAAATAGGAGACTTTTAGAAGGGAGAATTTGTGGGAATAACAGACATGACAGTAGTAAAGAAGAAACGAGTCTTTTGGTCAGGGTCTTGTGACGCTGGGACACATGAGGAGCCAAAGTTCTGCTTTCTCTACAGCTCAGAAATAAATGATTGATAGTTTGCCTTGAGTTTGCTTCATTTCTGGGTTGCAAGAATGTGCCTACTTGTTATCTCTTGACTCATTCTTTCCACAAACATGCTCTGAGCTCCTTTCCGGTGTCACATGGCAAGATAAAGAGCCCTTGAGGAAATACCCAGCTTAGTGCAAGGGACAGCAATCTAAGTATTTCAAGCAGGGTTTATGATGGTGGAGTTTGAACAGTGTCTTGGTTGTTCTCTCCCTCCGGGGGTGGTTCATAAATCATTACCTGGAGAAGGAAAGACAGTATTCTTGCTAACATTTAAAAGCATAATAGCTTCATAGTACTTTTCTGTACAGAAAGTAGCTACCAAATTATTAATAATCAGATTTATTGAACATACCTCTATGCAAAATTAGTTAAATTAACTTCACAAATCTTTAGGTTCATAGTGGGATGCTTAGTACTTAAATAGTTTTGTGAAACTAATATAATAAATTGAATGCTAGACAGATTGTATAGAGCTGGATTTTATCTTGGATTTGGTATAGACATAATCTTCATGTAATCTATGTAGTGATGGCAGAGAAGAGAGAGTCTGTGGGAGAATAGAAATATAAAGCTATATTGGTTTGTTTAAAGATTATGGCAAGGGGAAGTCCAGTTTTACAATATTTTGTTACATATGTTTATTTTTTTTACCATGCAGTTTGAGGAAACACAGAAAAATAGCATTGCTTATATACAGCATCTCAGCATACAGATTTTCTCCTTTTCTTATAATGGCAACTGTCTTCACAGCAGACACTTCTGATAAATTCGTTTGGCCCTGTCCAGTAAGTCACGGGGTATCATTTCCAGGACACCAATCCCACTCATGAGGACTCCTCCAACTCCTAGAACCAGAGCTTGGAATTTCAACATGAATTTTGGTGAACTCAAACTTTCCACTGCATTGGAGATTTTTTTTTAAAGTTTAGCTAACGTGTGTCCCACCGTATTTCTCTCAGTCTGTTAGCTAAAACTACTATAGACATAAATCCACTCATCACTGTCAAGAAGTATCTCAGGATCAGTGCTTGTGAATTCAGTCTTCTATATATATTGTACTGATTTTTGTTTAAAAAATTTATTATAAATCTATATTAAGGCGTTTCATTCACTTAAGTTTTCATGTTTCTTTGTGAGATTATAAATAAATAATATATGTATATACATTGTTTTTTCTTCATCTACAGAATCTTGTGGAAGCTGCTACTCATTTGCCTCTATGGGTATGCTAGAATCAAGAATCCGTATATTAACCAACAATACTCAGACCCCAATCCTGAGTCCTCAAGAGGTTGTATCTTGTAGCAAGTATGCTCAAGGTAAAGGCTATATTTCAGAGCTATGTTATGAGCTGTTTGGCTACATGTCAGCAAATATCACTGGTAAAAGTAAAGGGGGTGGCAGAGCAGAAAAGTGCAGGGTCTATAGGCAGAAAACCCTGGTGTGAATCTAGCCCCATCAATTACCAGTGGACAGTTTATCATGGAATCTACTGCTTCCTATAGTGAGCTGTCAATATGCCAAGTGAGTACTGCCTCTTTCAATATCACCTAACAGGGCACAAAACTCTACAAAGCAGGAATAGACCTTATTCAAATGCATAAAAATGAGTATGAGCAAATCTTCTTAGAAAAATCATACAGTTTTTAAGCATTGCAACTTTAGGTTCCAATTGTGGCCTTTTTTCATGATCCAGTTCATAATAAAGCTATAATATCTATTTGTTTTTAAGAGAATTTAACATTCTGTACCTAGCCTTTCAGAACTGGCTATAGAGAAGAGTCAGATATGATTTAAAATGCTAGCATTTTAAAGTTTCCTGATGCCAGTCTAGAGGTGGCTACTGGTCTCCAGTGAAACTGCTGCCGGTTCACTATCAGTAAGCTCTTCTTTCTCTAAGAGCTACTACATGCCATGTTGTGGGATCTAGTCCCCAGAAGGTGGAAGCTATCAAAAGTATCCTTATGTTCGTGAAGTGTACAATTAGGCAACAGAAACAAAAGTTAAGTAGGTACAAGGATGAGAATAACGATGGAGGTGTGTCTTAGGTCCAGGGTGAGGATGGAGATGGGATATTTGATTGAGAAGGAATCTAGGAATCTGTGTGTGTGTGTGTGGGGGGTAATGGCAATAACAGCACTCACTTAAGTGACTGTCTTGAGGGTAGCACTGTCACCATCTACATTTCCCAGATAAGAAAGCAGAGGTACCGGGGTATTCAATTGTTCACAGAGTTTTAGATTTGAACATATTTTGGTTTCCGAGCCTCCATCACTCAACTTCCTTACTAAGTGTTCAGTGAATGCCTCGTAAAGATATATGGTCGGGGAATTGTTAGATGAATATCCAAGGAAGGGAGAATGAGGTGATTCTTTAAACCCAGAAAAACTACCAGGGAACAGAGAAGAAAAAAAGCAGGACATCACAGAAGTTGAGCCCGCCTTCTTCCAACGGAAGTGTAATAACCACGTGTGTTTTCATTCTTAGGTTGTGATGGTGGGTTCCCATACCTCATTGCAGGAAAGTATGCCCAAGATTTTGGGGTGGTGGAAGAAAACTGCTTCCCTTACACAGCCACAGATGCTCCCTGCCAACCAAAGGAGAACTGCCTCCGCTACTATACTTCACAGTACTACTACGTGGGTGGCTTCTATGGCGGTTGCAATGAAGCCCTGATGAAGCTTGAGCTGGTCCAGCACGGGCCCATGGCGGTTGCCTTTGAAGTCCATGATGATTTCCTTCACTACCACAGTGGCGTCTACCACCACACTGGGCTCAGTGACCCTTTTAACCCCTTCGAGCTGACAAATCATGCTGTTCTGCTCGTGGGCTATGGAAGGGATCCAGACACGGGTATAGCCTACTGGATTGTGAAGAACAGCTGGGGCACCCAATGGGGAGAGGGAGGCTACTTCCGGATCCGCAGAGGAACTGATGAGTGTGCCATTGAGAGTATAGCCATGGCGGCTGTACCCATTCCTAAATTGTAGGGCATAACTCCCAGTGTTCCATGTGGATCCTCGTTACTTATGTGATTTCGTCACAGGCTTGAGACTTCTACAACAGCAATTTCAGAAGCCGGGCACGAGGTTTTCATGAAGATTGTTGCCTTCAAATTTAAAACCGCCCTTGATTTTCCTTTTCATGCTCTCTACTGACCACTGAACTACTTTTTAAAGTACTTAGTTAAGTAAGACTTTTGGGAGCAATGGTTAAGTTGCCCCAAAATGAATTTTGCTGGTCATCTACAAGGCAACCAGATGTTTTGTGTAAAAAAAAAAAATCTATGTAAAATTGTAGGCTTGTTTTTAAATTACAAAATTGTATGAAAACGCAACAGAAATTTTAAAGATTTTAAAATAAATGTTCTTTCAGTGAGTACTGTGAAATTTCTGTGTGTGGGAATCTTTGTCAGTGAGTCCTTCCCTTAGAAGCATCTCTGTCCCATGGGAGTACTTCTTTAAGGAGGAAAAACACTGAAAATGTTTTGTGTAGAGAACAACCTAGAGATCACGAAGGAGAGGTTGGCTGCAAAAGTGCTTGCTGTACAGGTGGGAGGACCTGAGCTCAGCCTTCAGGATCCGTGTCAAAAAAATGAGCCAGACATGCTGACACATTTGTAATTGTAGCCCAGGGAGGCAGGGACAGGTGGATCCCTGAAGTTTGCTGCTCAACCAGTGTAGCTAAATGGACAAGTTCCAGGTCCCTGAATGACCTGTGTCAAAGCCGAGTTAGACTGTTCCTGAGAAGTTATAGACAAGGTGGAACTCTCACCTCTGGCTTTGGCGCTTGCTTAGGCTTCTGCACACACATGAACATACAAATAAAAGTAAAACAAAACAAAACCTTTTAAACTTCTGACAAGGGTTATCTTCTGACAAAACCTAGTGAACCCTCAGATCCATACAGGAAATAAAGAGGGAATTCTGATAATGTCTACATATTTAAACTATTTCTTGGGTGTTTCCTACCTTTGGAAATGTTTATGGGCCTTCACTGGTGAATAATAGTCGCTCAGTGAGTGAACTATGAGCTGTTTAGATTCGAGCAGCTCTTTGGAACCTCTCTGGATGTTTCACAATGACATAAAACTGCTATGCTTAGTAAACAGTTGACATCTATTAAAAGTAACGTGACAGGCAAATTAGGCAATCAGAGCTCTACAACAGTGTCACAAACCAGAAGCCATTTGAGGCTCAAAAAGATCCCAGCAGGCATAAGCTCCTTACACAGATAAAGACAGTAATTTAGACAAAGGGCAAGAGGCTTCATACTGAGTTTGGAAGCTAATAATACAGTCATGACCAAGACACAGATTTGTTGATTCTGCTTTTCCCAGAACACCTTAGAGTACCACCAGCATCTAGTCTCCTGGGATGTTAGCTGTCTAGTCAGCTTCTCTGGGCATTCTGAGTCTTAAGACTTGTATGTTAAACCTATTCTTTGTTTTGAGATAAGGTCTCTCTATATAGCCCTGGCTGGCATGGAATTTGCTATGTAGCCCAGGCTAGCCTTTAACTCACAGTGATCTGCCTGCCTCTACCTTGCAGATATTTATTTATTCCAAATGACTAAAATGACATTTTCTCCACCCTTGAAGAAAAGAAACACTATAGAAACATGCACTCTGGATTCCTCTTTTGTTACTTACGTTGTTGAGATTTTTTTTGTATGTTTGTTGGGTTTTTGGTGTTTTGAGACAGGATGTTGCTATTTAGCTCAGCCTAGCCTCTTGACTCTGCCTTCTGTATCCGTGGATTGTAGATTTTCTTTACCAAGCTCACGTATACCATGAGTTTAAGAAGGTGCAGCTTCTTAAACCTCCTAGAGTTTGCCAAAAAGTCTTTGACTTTCTTGTGTTGATAAGGAAGCAGATATTCTGCCATGGGCACTAAGATCATTACTTTTTTAGGCCTTCAACAATACATATGGTTTTTGTGACTGTTACCAAATATAATTTTATTTTTATTAATGCCCTGTGAAGAATAAGAGCTCAAATACTTGTACAGTATTCTGTATTCAAAGTGAAGATTAATCTCTACTGGGGTGAGGGGAACAAATTTTACTATAAGACAGATAGCATCTTCCCTCGCTGTGGTTGATGGAATTCAGTAATGACAGTTTTTAAGTGGAGTACTATCAAAGGTTTGTTAGATAGACTTTGTTTATAATAGCACCAAAAAAAAAAAAAAATCCTAGACTGTTGACACACGGAACAGTGGAAAAACCAGAATGAGTTCTCTGGCAAACCTTCCCAAACACATGCCCAGAAAATCTGCAGATTGTGTTCCTGGACAAAGGGGGAAAAATCGAATTGAGCTTTCTAATTCTGGCACAGCCCAGAGCCATAACGTCCAGAATCTTCCTGGTTCTGGTTGATGATTTGCTAAATCCTAGGAAGTTTCCTTACCCAGTCTATGTATTAGTTTTTGCATCTGTGAAATGGATAGTTTTTATTTTACTTTTTAGTCTTGATACTCAGATCTTACTTTTTAATCTTAATTAGAACAGATTGCACCATCTTCCCCCTTTCTTACCTCCAGCCTCTTCCAATCCTTTCCCACCACCTCCTCCCATGCTCCCCGTTCTCAAATTGATAACCCCACTTTCTTTGATCATTACTGTTACATGTATATGCATAAATATAGAAATACAACTTGCTGAGTCCATTTTTGATGTCTGTGTCTATATGGTTTGGGGGCTAACCACATTGTATTGTATAGCCAGGTTGGAGCCTCAACCCTGAGAGAGATAAGTTCTCCTCCCTGTAATCATTAGGTGCCTGTAGGTTTTTGTCTAGAGGTGGGACCCTTTGAGTGAGACTGAGGTTCCCCCCCATTGCTCCGTTCTTCATTGGCATGTCCTTTGATATTGCCATTGTTCACAGTCTTATTTCTGCGAACATTTTTATGGCAGACTTTGACAACCTGTGTTCCTGATGTTTTGGCTCTTCAGTCTTTCCACCAGCTCCTTTTCACGTTGCCTGAGACAGATGCAGGAACTGTGATGATTGTTACTGTGAGTTCTCTACTTCTAAGGTCTTATCCTAGGACATGAAAGGTTTACAATTGCCTTTTAAATTGGATTTGGATGGCGGCGCATGCCTGTTATCCCAGCACACCTGAGGCAAAGGCAGGCCAGTTCTGTGAGTCTGAGGTCAGCCTCGTCTTCACTGTGAGTTCCAGGCCGACTAAGGTTATACAGTGAGATCCTGTTTTAAAAAAAACAACCCAATAAACAATAAGTTGATTAAAGTTAGACTTGCCACTTTGCTACTTAAATCCTTGGCCCTTTCACCTTAGGCCATTTCACTCAAGTAGGGGAACTAAAGTAGATTTAAATAATTCAGTTTTTCTGGATATCTAAAATTGCTCATGGATACCCACCTGACCTCTCACCACTGAACTCAGGAACTGAGTCAGATTTGATCAGAAGAAAAATAGGTGCCTGCTACAGACAACTCCGAAGATCAGATGCCTTCTTCAGTATACACAAATGTCCACAATGACGCTAGGCATTTAGTAAGGACTGCATGAATATTAGTTATTGTTCCAGCTGTCTTTACGTAAACTGAACTTTTAAAGACTCTGCTATGGGGAAGAGCTGAGATATATTCTACAAACAAAAGAATTTTATGAGAGAGTTTATGAATTCTTTTTTATGAATACTTATTTTTTATTTTAATTGTTTTATTTTCCTCTCCTCCTTTCCCTCCTCCCAACCCAACCCCTCCCTCTTTCCCCCACATCCACTCCTCGCTCCTCCATTTTTCTTCAAAATAGATCAGGCCTCCCAGTGATATCAACTAAACTTGGCATAACAAGAGGCAAAAAGACTAGGCATATACCCTCATATCAAGGCTGGATAAGGCAACCCAGTAGGGAATAACAGGTCCAATAAGCAGGCAAAAGTCAGCGACATACCTGTTCTCATAGTTAGGAGTCCAACAAAAACCCCAAGCCAAAGAACCACAGCGTGTATGCAGAGGGCCTGGAGCAGACCCATGCAGTCTGTGTGGTTGTATCTTCAGTCTCCCTTAGCTCCTGTGGCCCCTGCTTATTTTTCACTCTGGGGGCCATCTTCTCCTGGTATCCTCAACCCATCTGGTTCCTACAAACTTTTCTCCCATTCTTCTGAGTTCCCCAAGCTCCACCTAATGTTTTGGTGTGAGTCTTTGTATCTGCTCACATCAGCTGCTGGCAGAAGCTTCTCTGTTGACAACTGGGCTAGGCACTGATACTATGAGTACAGCAGAATAGCATTAGGAATCATTTCATCTACTTTTTTATTTGTTTGTTTTGTAAGTCATGCTTGGCTCTACCTTAGGACTCTGAGCCATCCAGCTTTCTGGTCCTGACTGTGTAGGCCGTGTTGGGAATGGACTACCTCTCATGATATGGGCCTCAGACTAGACCAATCATCGGTTGGGCCCTCCACAAGCCCTGAGCCACCATTGCCCCTGTACATTTTGCAGGCAGGACAGGTTGAAGGTCATAGATTTTGTGGCTGGGTTGGTGTCCTAGTACCAACACTAAAAGCCTAGCCTTGTTACAGAAGATGGCTGGTTCAGGTCCAAATTCTCCATTTCTAGGAGTACTCACTAGGGTCAACCTCATAGGTTTCTGGAAGTTTCCACTGTACTACGTTTCCATATAGCCTGCCTATTTCAGTCTTCTCTCCCTATACGCTCTTCCTCTGTCCCTCCCTCCCCCAGCTGATCCCTCCTCTTCCCATCCCCACCGCCCCCCAGTCCAGCCACTGTCAGGGACCAGCCTCGACAAAAATTCCTCCCTGTTTCTTCCCTTCCCTTTAACTCTCTCCCATGATCCCAATTTACTCAGGAGATCTTGTCTTTTTCTACTTTCTACTTCCCATGAAGATTATATCTATGTAAGTCTCTCTTAGTGTCTGCATTTTTGTCTAAGTTCTCTGGGATTGTGGTTTGCAGGCTGACTTTCTTTGCTTTATGTTTAAAAACCAGCTATGGTGAGTACATGTGATAATTGTCTTTCTGGGTCTGGGTTACCTTACTCAAAATAATGTTTTCTAGTTCCATCCATTTTCCTGCAAAATTCAAGCTGTCATTTTTTCTGCTGTGTAGTACTCCATTGTGTAAATGTACCACATTTTTCTTATCCATTCTTCGATCAAGGGGCATTTAGGTTGTTTCCAGGTACCGGCTATGACAAACAAAGCTGCTGTGAACATAGTTGAGCACATGTCCTTGTGGCACGATTGAGCATCCTTTGGATATATACCCAAAAGTGGTATTACTGGGTCTTGAGGAAGGTTGTTTCCTAATTTTCTGAGAAATCACCATACTGACATTCAAAGGGGTTGTACCAGCTTGCACTCCCACCAGCAATGCAGAAGTGTTCCCTTTTCCCCACAACCTCTCGAGCATAAGTTGTCATCAGTGTTGTTGATCTTGGCCATTCTTACAGGTGTAAGATGGAATCTCAGAGTTGTTTTGATTTGCATTTCTCTGATGACTAAAGATGTTGAACATTTCCTTAAGTGTCTTTCAGCCATTTTTTAGATTCCTCTGTTGAGAGTTCTCTGTTTAGGTCTGTACTCCATTTTTATATTGGATTATGTGATCTTTTGGTGTCCAATTTCTTGAGTTCTTTGTATATTTTGGAGATCAGACCTCTGTCTGATGTGGGGTTAGTGAAGATCTTTTCCCATTCTGTAGGCTGTCGTTTTGTCTTGTTGACCATGTTCTTTGCTTTAAAGAAGCTATTCAGTTTCAGGAGGTCCCATTTATTAATTGTTTCTCTCAGTGTCTTTGCTGCTGGAGTTATATTTAGGAAGTGGCTCCCTGTGCCAATGCGTTCAAGTGAACTTCCCACTTTCTCTTCTATAAGGTTCAGTGTGGCTGGCTTTATGTTGAGGTCTTTGATCCATTTGGACTTGAGTTTTGTGCATGGTGATAGATATGGGTCTATTTTCCTTTTTCTACATGTTGATATCCAGTTATGCCAGCACCACTTGTTAAATATGCTTTCTTTTTTCCATTTGATATTTTTTGCTTCTTTATCAAAGATCAGGTGTTCAAAGATGTGTGGATTGATATCCGGGTCTTCTATTCAGTTCCATTGGTCCTCCTGTCTGTTCTTATGCCAGTACCAGTCTGTTTTCAGTACTGTATCTCTGTAGTATAGTTTGAAGTCAGGGATTGTGATGCCTCCAGAAGTTCTTTTATTGTACAGGATTGTTTTGGCTATCCTGATTTTTTGCTTTTCCAAATGAAGTTGAGTACCGTTCTTTCGAGGTCTTTGAAGAATTTTGCTGGGCATTGCGTTTAAGAAACTGTTTACTTTTATGAGGTTCTATTTATTGTTAATCTTAGTGCCTGCACTATCAGTGTTCTGTTTAGGAAATTGTCTCCAATGCCAATGCACTGAAGGCTATCCCCTGCTTTCTTCTCCTCCTCCTTGTCGTCCTCCTCATCCTCCTTGTCCTTGTAAAATAAATTTAGCAAAGTTCCTCCTGTTTCTATTTTATGGGATAATTGAGGGGTATTGACATTAATTATTTTTGAAAATCTGGTAGAATTCTGTGCTAAAACAATCTGATCCTAGACTTATCTCTCTCTTCTTTCTTTTTTCTTTCCTTCCTTCCTTCCTTCCTTCCTTCCTTCCTTCCTTTCCTTCTTCCTTCCTTTCTTTTTCATCTTTTCTTTTTGGTTGGAAGAACTTTAATGATGACTTCTATCTCCTTAGGGGTTATAGGTCTATTTAAGTTGTTTACCTGATCTTGATTTAACTTTATTAAAGGGTATCTATTGAGAAAATTGCATATTTCTTTTAGATTTTCCAAAAATAGGTTTTTAAAGTATGACCAGAAATTCTTTAGATTTCCTCAGCATCTGTTGTTATGTCCTCCTTTTCTTTTCTGATTCTGTTAATTTGTATCTTCTCTCCCTATCTTTTACTTTGTTTGGATAAAGGTTTGTCCATCCTGCTGATTTTCTCACTGAACCAATTTTTTGTTTCTTTGATTCTTTGTATTGTTCTCTTTATTTCTATTTTATTTTTTCCAGCCCTCCATTTTGAGTATTTATTGCTCTCTACTCCTCTTGGGTATGCTTGCTTTTTTTTGTTCTACAGCTTTCAGATGTGCTGTTCAATTGATAGTATGAGATCTCTCTCTTTTTTTTTTTTTAAATGTAGGCACTTAGTCCTATGAACTTTTCTCCTAATCCCGTTTTCATTGTATCCCATAAGTTTGGGTCATAGATATTGAGAATTGATATGTTTTCTAGGTGGATTTTTCTTTTAATAAGTATGAAATGTCATGCTCTATATCTTTTGATTAATTTTATTTGAAGTCTCCTTTGTTAGATATCATAATAACTACATCACTTTGCTTCTTAGGTCCATTTGTTTGGAAACTATTTTTCCAACCCTTCACTTTACAGTAATGTCTGTCTTTGTTGTTGAAATGTGTGTGTGTGTGTGTGTGTGTTTATGAAAGAGAAGGATGGATCCTGTTTTCACATCCAGTATGTTAATCTGTGTCATTTTATTGGGGAATTGAATCCACTGATGTTGAAAAATATCAAAGACTAATGACAATAATTCCTGTTATTTTGTTGTTGTTGTTGGTATTGGTTGTGATATATGTATATGTGTTTAAGTGTGTGCTTCCTTTCTTTTGGTTTTGCTGGTATGAGATTATTTATTTCCTGTGTTTTTATGGGTGTAGTTAACCTCTTCATGTTGAATTTTCTTTCTAATATCTTCTATAGGGCTGGATTTCTAGATAGGTCATGTTTAAATTTGACTTTTTCATGGGGTATCTTGTTTTCTTCATCTATAATGATTGGAAGTTTTGCTGGGTATAGTAGTCTAGGCTGGCAGCTGTGGTCTCTTAGAATCTGCAGTACATATGGTTAGGCCTTCTGTCTTTTAGATTCTCCATTGGAAAGTCACATATAATTCTAATAGGAGTGCCTTTATAAGTGATTTGACCTTTTTCTTTTGCAGTTTTTAATAGTCTTTCTTGGTTTTGTGTGTTTAGTGTTTTGATTATTATGTGGTAAGTGGACTTTCTTTTCTGGTCCAATCTATTTGGTGTTCTTTATGTTTCTTGTATCTTTATAAATATCTCCTTTAGGTCATAAAAATTTTATTCTATGATTTAATTGAAAATGTTTTCTGAGCCTTTGAGCTGGGATTATTCTCCCTTTTCAATTCTTGTTGTTCTTACATTTGGTCTTTTCATAGTGTTTCAAATTTCGTGGATGTTTTGTGTCAGGAACTTTTTAGATTTAACATTTTCTTTGACTGGTATATCTATTTCTCCTTTTGTCTCTTCAGTGCCTAGGAATCACTCTCCTATATCTCTTGTATTCTGTTAGTGATGCTTGCATCTGTACTTGTTGTTCACTTATCTTGATTTTCTATTTCCAGAATTCCCTCAGTTTGTGCTTTCTTTACTGCATCTATTTTCATGTTTTGAACACTTTTTTCTTTTACCTGTTTATTCTCTCTTTGTTTTCTTGGCTTTCTTTTAGGTATTTACTAATTTTCTCCAATTTTTTGCTTGTCTTGTCTTAAATTTCTTTAAGGGATTTATCCATTTCTTCTTTAAGAACTTCTATCATCTTCATAAATTTGGTTTTGAGGTCTTTTTTTTTTAATTCTTCAGTTGTATTGGAATGTTCAAGACGTCTTCTAGTAGGTTAGCTGGGCTCTGGTGGTGATATATTGCCCTAGTTGTTATTCATTGTGTGCTTATGCGTGCATGTACACATCTGGAGTTTGGTGATTATAGGTGTAGGGACCCAATTTTGTCTTTGTTAGATGGGCATTTTGTTCCTTGGTTTCTGTTTCTTCTCTGCTTTTCTTCCTTGTGTGGCCTGTGATTGAGTTGATAGTCTCCACCTGAGGGAGTAGGAGTTCTGGCAGGCTTCTTGGCTTCTGATCTAGCAGGTAGTCTCTTCCCAGGTGGCTGGAGTTTTGGTAGCAGGTGTGGCCTTTGGTACAGAAGGGAGTGTTCTTCCAAGTTTTGGACTAGGATATGGTGATCAGAAGGGGAAGGGGATCTGGGGATAAGGTAGGTGACCTACCTGGTCTTCTAGCAGGAGTGGCCTGTGGTTGGACAGGGGATGTCTGCCTGAGAGAGCAGAAATAGTGTGGGGGCATCAGTGAGTGGCATGCCTACCTATTCTGGCAGGCAGGACCTGTGGTTGGGGGTGCATACTGGAGGGAACCTAGAGAGCGGGGAAGATTCATAGGTGGAAGCCTGCCTGATCTAGCAGGTCTGGCCTGTGGTTGGGCAGGGGTGTCTGCCTGAGGGAGCAGAACTGGGTGTCCATGAGTGGTATGCCTACCTGTTCTTCCGTGAGGCAGTGCCTATGGTTGAATGAGATTGGTGGAATTGCTAGATGGAATCTAGAGTTTACTTGATTTTTAAAATTGTATTTAAGAATCTACATAAGATCAATGAAGGAAAATCCACATTAAAACCTTTGACTTAGGGAAATGCTTTTGATTTCAGTTAGTTTTCGTGGTTGTTTTGACATCTTTTACACTTTCTACTCACTGCGTCTGCTGCTACCTATGGGGGCAGAGTGAATGTGGCGGTGAAGGAGCTCTGGAAACTGGTGACAGTGTTGAAGAGCAACGTTGAAGCAGAGTAAGTAAGGTTAATCTGAGATTTCCTAATGTTCCTTCTTAGGTTCCGAACAGCAGTAAGTAGGTTCTAAGAAGCTCTAAGATAACTGTGCTGCCATGTTTTGTAGCTCCTCTAAGAATGGGTTTGTTTATGGGAGATGAATAGCAGGCCTGAGCAGGTTCCTGATAGTAAAGACCCATAGACTTCAGCAGTTCAGAACCTTATAATGGTTTCTGTAATCCTTATTCTGTAAACTTACTTCTAAAATATTTTCTAGCTCTCACAATTCCTATTTCATTTGAGGCAAAGTGCTTCAAGTATATTCAAACTGTTAATGATAGTTGGAAAGTTTCAACTGAATGGCTTTCTTTTAAATATACTGATGTGTATGTTTATATCTGCTAACCCTGTAAAAAAGAAACTTCCTGGGCAACATTACAGGGGGTGTGGGCATGGACATAGCATAGGGTGTACATCGCTTTCTGCACAGGCTGAGAACCAGAGCTGGATCTCTGGAACCAGATAAAATCCTGAAGGGGTAACATTTGTCTGCAGTCTCAGCATTCCTGTAGCGGTGGGAGGCAGGGTGAAGAAAATTAGCTGGAGGAGCTCTAGGCCAGTTATCTTGGAGTACTACCTAACAGAATAGTAGAGACAAAGAGACCCTGCCCCAGCAAACTGAGAGTCAATGTCTGAAAGTGATCACTGACTTTCACACATTTGACATGGCACATGCATGCCTGTACACAGTGAAATATTAGCTGTAATTACTATGACCTCATTGAATAATAATTCTGATTCAAAACAGACATTTGCCTGCAATTTACTGGGCTATATGATTGAACCTCAGCCAACCTTCTGGTCAGTCAAGCCACACTTTATTGGTGGTGACAACATTAAAAACCAAAGAAGATATACAAGTCCTTGGACAGAAAATGCAACATATGGTTTGGTCTGTATCTTTTACTTTTTTTCCTTCAAGAACATATTTATCAAAATCCCTTCTCCCCAGTGACATTTAAATGGAAGTAGGACTAGCTTAGCCTTTCTCTTTCCAGCTCTGAGGCTGCCATGCGCATGTACCTCTTAGATTGTTGAACTTTGTGTCCTAAAGGAAAACTCTTTTGTAGAAATTCTATTCCATAGGTGCTTAAATGTGGGGAAGAGTGGTAGAAACTTCGAACTCTGTAAATTGAGAAAAAAAATAGCAGACCTCTTCCTTCCTCTAATGCAAAAGGTCTAAACAGATTGCAATTCTGCCAATCAATTGGAAAGAAATAAGCTGGAGAAATAGCCTGCCCAGAGGTAATGAAGGAAAAGCCATGAACTTCAAGCTGAGCATACAAAGTAATCACGCAGAATATTTGTCCTGTGATATGTTTTCTGAACATTCAAGCACATTAAATAGTCTTGTTGTAGTTTAAGATGAAGGATAAAAATGAATGTTTAAGTATCAGTTTTTTATACCCCTATTCTGTTTGGCAGGAGACAGGACCCAGAGTTAAAATAAAAGCTGTGTCATCCTTGAAATTGATCACTAAGCCACCACGAGAAACTGACACTGTTCCCAAGAGGATGCAAACACAATACTAGCTCTTCAGTCTGAGAACCACTGGGGTCGGGGGATGAAACATCAACAGAAAGAAAGTGTGGAAGGACAGGATTTTTCTGGGGAGATGTCATGACCCTGAGAATCAGCCTCCTGGTTCTGAGTGTTGGCTCCTCTGAGGTTACTTAGTTGGACTTTGTTCAGTCATAAAAGGAAAAGGTGTCTTTGCCTATTAAATGAAACACTAAAATTTATTTTAAAGGATTGAGTGTTTAAAAATGAGTGTTGATTGACATGTGTATGTATTTGGTATATGTGTATGATATTAGTAATGATATGAACATGTATGTTAGAATAACACACTTGACATGTCACATGCATGAGAATCTAAGAGAAGGGTAGAAAAATATGATTAAACTAAGAAATAAAGTTTCCATAGACTCATCCATTACACCTAGAGGTCTCTTTTCTCCAAAGCTTTCTAGCTGAATGTAGTCTTATCCCTTGGGACCATTTGATAACATGACATTGAGGATTGTCACAATTAGAAGAGGGGAGGATGCTATAGCACACTCAGTTGTTAGAGGCCAGATAGATAAGAGTACATGGGACAATGGCAGGACATTCTTCCCCATGGAGAATTATCTAAACAAAATGCCAACAGAGCAGTGTTGAAAAGTTCGCAACTTAGTGACTTCCTTCCACTCTTTCCCAGCACCAAATAATTATTATGGTCTTTGAAGAGAAGGTTAAAGTTACAACAGCAACAGAGGCTGGAGATGGCTCAGCAATTAAGAGCCCTGGCTGTTCTTCCAGAAGACCTGTGTTCAAGTCCTCGAGGCCGCGAGGTGGCTCACAACTACCCGTAACTCCATTTTCAGGGGATCTGCCTCCTCTTCTGGCCTCTGTGTGCAAGACATGCATGTGGGACACAGACATACATGAAGGAAAAGCACTCATATATAAAAAAATAATAGAAATTTTTAAATGAAAGCAGAAATAAAGCTATAGCAAAATCTTTCAATAAGAAGAAAGAACTGCAGCTACCTTTGAGGCTCAAAAGGATAGTGAGTCACAGACAAGGAAAAGGAGTGGGTGAATGCAAAAGCAATAAGAAAAGCAAGAGGCACGTTCTTTCAGATTCAAGGGGGGTAGACTGAGTTCTTGTTCTATAGTAGTCTCCAGCTAAAAGGAAGAAACTGAAATTTTAAAAGTTTGTAAAGTTAATAAATACACAGCTAAAATGTATAAGAATGAGAGTCATTACTAGGCCAGAAGTGGCAGTGAAGCCTGTGTGTGTGTGTGTGTGTGTGTGTGTGTGTGTGTAGCAAATAGGAAGGTATAAGGAAGATTGGAGGCTCAATCTTTTTTACTTCAAAAGAGCACTTCAGGGGGCCTAGAAGATGTTTCAGTGATTAAGAACACTGACTGCTCTTGAAGGATACTAAGGTTCAATTCCTGGCCCCCACATGGTGGCTCAAAACCTGTGTGCAACTCTAGTTAAAAAGCATCCACCACCAGCTTCAGGCTTTCCAAGCATACATGTGGTGCACAATCATACCTGCAGGCAAAACAATCCACACACACAAACTAAAACTAAAAAGCAAGGAACACTTTTTAGACTGCAGAAAATGATAGGGTCAATTGAAAAGCCACTCTCACCTCCCTTGCTTTGGACTTAGTCATTTTGCGCCATGCCTGGACCACTCGTCACATCTACTGCTGCTAACCTCAGGAGCAATGCTGCTGCCTTTCTGAAGCCTTCCCCTAGAGTGTGCTAGTGCTTACTCCGATCGTCCTACAGCAGCTTCATCCAGGGAACACTTCAAATGGTAAATTCTATTCTGTTCTTTGAAGCAGTTAGTTCTGTCTTCATAGCTAACATTGACAGCTACCATTCACAGAAGTCTCACTTCACCCAGGCATGTAAAGTCCTACCTACACACAATGTCATTTCTCATGAAGTTTGTCTTCTACAAATAAGGAATAAGACCAGTTAAGAAACTTGTCTTAAACGAGTGAGCATGGGGTTTAAATTCAGTCCAAGCCTGACAACCAAGCCTGTTAAATACTCTATAATTTCTTCTGTTTAATATGATATTTTTAATTGATTGGGAATTTCACATTGTGCACACCATGACACTTACTTCCCCGCTCTTGTGACCTCCACCCAAAACAATTAAAATTTTAAAAATGTCTAATTTCTATTATCAATATTCTCACTGAAGCATGGACAAACTCTCAGTGGCCTGCCCCTTAAAACCATCAATATGGAGAACTAACTTCAGCATCCTTACTACACTTTTAAGAGTTCTCTTTAATGTCTTTCTGTTTAGGTTGCTACTTTTGGGGAGAGGTGTGGGCATTGGGTTAGGGGTTGTCACACAAGTCTTCCATGTTGCTCTTTGTCAACTTTGTGACTGCAGCCATTGATATCACTGTATAAGTAGCTTCCTTGCGTTTTATAGTCAGTGGAAGTATGGGTCATTGTGTTACGGGCTTCTACATAGTTTCTTTTTTTCTTTTCTTTTCTTTTTCTCTTCTCTCTCTCTCTCTCTCTCTCTCTCTCTTTCTTTCTTTTCTTTTTGATTTTTTATGACAGGGTTTCTCTGTATAACAGCCCTAGCTGTCCTGGAACTAGCTCTGTGGCTGTCCTAGATCTGCCTGCCTCTGCCTCCCTAGTGCTGGGATTAAAGGCGTGCGCCACCACCACCTGGCAATTTCTTTTATATTTCGATAAGACATGAGACGTAAAAAGATACCTTTCACATCATAAACCATTTTTTAAATTTTTAAAAGCTAAGGAAAAGATGGACTGGTTTTTGGTACTATAACAGAATATGTGAGACTGAATAATTTATGAAGAAGAATGTTTAGAGACTGCATGTTTTGTGAGTCTTCGATTATGGTAAGACCCCAGTGTTATTTCATCTCTTGGTAGAGACTGGAAGGGAAGCAAGCGTCCCAGGAAGAACAAAAGAGAGGTAGGCTTTCCTTGTAACCATTCAGTCCTTTGGTGACTGATGAAGTCCCTTCCAGGTATTGGTGCCTGAGAGCTCTGCTATGATCCAAAATCCATCCACTCAGCTCCACCTCCCAAGGCCAAACATCAGCATGAATTTTGGGAAAGACAAACCAGATGCAACCCATAGCAGACGGTCAGAGGGGATCTGTTGAGAAAGGGATGTATATCTTTCTAACACAGATGGGGCATTCCAGCCGACCACTGCAAAGACAGAAAAACTCCTGTCCTTTCAACCAGCACTTACCAGAAACGTGAGAATGATTTGGCAGATCTGACTCTGAGCAGATGTGCACCAACTGCTGTGAGCTTGAATGAAGATAGTTTCTTGCTGTGTGCTCAGCCCTCCTAGAGGATTATATGACTTCCCCAGCAATAGCTGGGGGAAGCATTGAAGGCACCATTTCTCCTGATATGGTGAATAGGTGAATAAGCACACAAACTAAGAAAGATAATGGAGGGTCTCTCTGTTGTATTTCACACTCCTTAGGGTGTTGGTAGAAAGACAGCAGCCAAGAGCAGTCTCCCCAAAATGCAGGGTACATAACACTTAAATTCAGTCTGGGCTACTCCTAATTGTCTTCTGTTTGTTTGAAACACCTACCTGCTGTTTGGGGTAATAAAATAGTAAACACAAAGGAGCTCCAGAAATTTTTGCATGCCTTTTTATTTAAGTCCCTTCAGAACCCTTTAGCACTGACTGCTGACTTTGAATGGCATCCCCAAAGCTTTTCCCATGGGAAGCCTCTCTGGCTTTTTTTGGAGAAAGTTTATACAATTAACCCAATAATATTTACACTTATAAAAATGTTGGAACAACCTAGACTTCCAACAAGATTGAAATGGATTGTTTAGAGTATACAAATTTGAAAATCTGTAATATCAAGGGTAACTATGCCACCAATGTAATAACATTAAGAACTGTTTACATTATAAATGTGGGTAAATGATGCTGTGTTTTGTTGTGTAAGATGCAAATGGACTTGTAAATGCCTTCCAAAGGGCAGGAGGATTATGAATGTTTGTGTTTTTTATCTTGTTTTTATTATAAATAACAGAAAAAGTAATCTAAATTTGCATGGCCAAAGGCCTTCATCGCTTTAATGTGCAAATGTTTCTTCTAATGGAAAGAGTTGCCACCTTCTGCAAATATCACCTTAATCTTTTCCTCTATCAAATGCTATCCCTCTTCAAGGAAGATCCTTTGCCTGCTTACTTTGATTTGGCTATTGAAATCTGCCTGCCTCCAGGTCATTACTTTGAAACTGCTCATATTAAAGTAAGCAAAATCCTCCTTGTTGCGGGAAACAGTTTTTGGGGTTTATCTCAGCATTTGATATTCACCAAGCTTGCAGTCTCTTTCATCCCAGGTTCCTGCTCCTCTAGCTATTCCTCAAATTTGCCGTTCCTTTAGTTTCCATACCATTTTACGTTTTCCTGTCTTCTCACTGTCCCTCGGGGAGACCACAAATATTTAACATGCACCACTGATGTGCCAGCAAGTCCCAAATATGGCCTCCATCTCTAAAGCATTTGCGTTCATTATACTGTGGCATAATACATTTTTTTTTTATAAATTCTACTTACTTAAATCAGAACCCATTTGTTGTCTTACAAATCTGTGGGTTAGGAATTTCTGGCATAGTTTTCAGGGGACTCTTGACTTTCTGCCTGTCACAAAGCTACAACTGAGGTATTCAACCCAGGTCTGCAGTCTCCTTGAAGACACCGCTATGACAGGCTCGCTCTGATTGAAGAACCAATCCGGTACTTTGTAGGCAGTTGGACTGAGCAAGTTCCTCGCTATGTTAGCTTTCTTTTGCTGGGACAAAATGCAAGAGGAAGTTATTGCAAACAGGGACAGATTTATTTTGGCATTTGGTTTCAGCCCATAGTCATTTGGCTCTGTTGCTCCTGGACCCTGGTGAGGTGGGATTATTGTGCCAGGGAGCTTGTGATGAATCACTGTGCCTACCTCATGATGCCTTGGAAGCAAGGATGGGAGACAGCAACAAGGTAGAGTTCCCAACAAGGGTGTGCTATCAAGAGCCCTCTTCACTTCCTTAAGCTGGGTCTCACTTCCTAAGTTTCTGTCACTGCCTAGGATCACATCCAATTATAAAGGCATCAATGGATTATTTTCTGATAAGGTCAGAGCTTTCAAGAGTAAATCAGTTTTCTAAAGTCCTATCTCTGAAAAAGAGTTTTGCTAAGGGCTAAGCCTTCAGCAAATAAGCATCTGGGAGCGTTTCATTAGTTGATTAACTGATTGATTGATTGATCTCTTTTTTTTTCCTTTTTTCTTTTTTGGTTCTTCGAGACAGGATTTTGCTGAAGCTTTGGACCCTGTCCTGGAACTCACTCTGTAGACCAGGCTGGCCGCAAACTCACAGAGATCCACCTGCCTCTGCCTTTCAAGTGCTAGGATTAAAGGCATGTGGCACCAACACCCAGCGAGACACACTCTCATTATGTAGCCTGGGCTCATCTCCTGAGTATATTACGAGTATGCACCATGACAGCTGGTTTAGGAGACATTTTTGGTGAAAGCCATAGCACTAATTGTTATAGAAGGCCGCCTTAGTGTCTTGCTATGTGGGCCTCTCCACCCAATGAAGTTAGCTGCATTGATGTGTAAGAGCTGTAAAAAAAAAAAAAAAAAAAAAAAAAAAAAAAAAAAAAAAAAAAAAAAAAAAAAAAAAAAAAAAAAAAAAAAAAAAAAAAAAAAAAAAAAAAAAAAAAAAAAAAAAAAAAAAAAAAAAAAAAAAAAAAAAAAAACACAGAGAGCACCTACAAAACAAGACAGGTTTAATAATCTTCTATGATCTGATTATAGATGAAATAGATCAACATTTTCATATTCTGTTGATCAGAAGCAAATGATTCAGGGAGATTCCCAGGAAGTGAGGAATACTGGGATGGTCCAGAGACAGCTGCCCTCCACAACTATAAACCATATGTTTTTGTCTTCACTCATCATAGAGATAAAAGTCCCATTATCAGGAGCTGAAGAGATGGCTTGTTGGCTAAGAATGCTGGCCACTCTTCCACAGGACCCAGGTTCAATGCCTAGCATTCATATAGCAGCAAACAAACTGTAATTGATTAATAAAAATTGCTGCAGGATCCCTGGTGGTGGCGGCAGGTGGCAGAAACACTGCAAGTGGTGGCAGCGGGCCCTGAGAGCAGCCAGTCCCAGGCAGGGACAGCTGCAGGTCCCCAGCGGCGGGCAAGAGACAGAGACATGGATAGGCACGCCATGCAGAGTGAGGTTGGATATTTATTAAGTGGGTTATGGAAGGGAAGGGGGAGAAGGAGAAGAGGAGAGGAGAGAGAGAGAGAGAGAGCAGAGAGAGAGAGGAGAGAGAGAGGAGAGAGGGAGAGAGAAGGGAGAGACAGAAGGGGAAAGGGGAGAAGTGCGGGAGAGGCAGAAGCTGCCTCTTAGAGAGGGAGATGAAAAAGAGAGAGAACTCAAGCTGGAAGCTGAAGATCAGCCTGTCTCAGCAGATGGGGGAGGGAGTAGGTGTAGACTGTCTCTTAAAGAGACAGAACAATCATTATACAAACCACCTATAATTCCATTTCCAGGATAACTGATTTTTTCTTCTGGCCTCCTCAGGCACCAGACATGTAGGTGGTACACAGACATACATGCAGGCAAAATACCCATACACATAAAAGAAATATTAAAAAAATAAAAATTTTGTGGGATGGAGGGATGGCTCAGTGGTTAAGAGCACTGGATGCTCTTCCAGAGGTCCTGAGTTCAATTCCCAGCAACCACATGGTGGCTCACAACCATCTGTAACGAGATCTGGTACCCTCTTCTGGCGTGCGGGCATACATGGAGGCAGAATGTTGTATACATAATAAATAAAAAATAAAAATTTTTAAATGTTCCACTCATGAAAATATGAACACATCTATGTCCCATCTCCAGTAAAAGTTTATTTCCTGGCCTTTAGTGTGATGGCGCCATCGTACTCAGAAACATAGATACTGATGGCGCCATCGTACTCAGAAACATAGATACAAAGCAAAAGTGGGAAGAGGACCATAAGGACAGAGTGCTGGTTCTTAGTTTATACGGGTCACGACCCTTTGGCAAACCTCGATTTCAGAAAATATTCACATTATGATTCATAAAAGTAGCAAAGTTACAGTTCTGAGGTAGCCACAAAAATAATTGTATATTGGGGGCTCACCACAGCATGAGGAACTGGATTGAAGAGTCGCAACATTTAGGTAGGTTGAGAACCAGTGTGCTAGAGGAAGGAGATGAAAGCGAGTGAGGAAGAACATAGTGAAGGAAGCCAAAGATGAATATCACATGAATTCATAGAGAACTCAAGATATAAACAGGCACGCATGCACACACACACACACACACACACACACACACACACACACACAGAGAGGACATGAAAGTTAAGGGTGGGCAATTTGAAACAAGAGAGGGACCAATAGGAGAGGGAAAAGGAGAAAAGAGAAGATGATGGGGATAGAGATAAAGAAGACAAGATAAGATATACTAATGAGTAAAATGTATAAAGTATGATAATAATATGAGTTTGAAAATGGTCTCATAGCTTAACATTAATTTCATAGGCTAACTTTTAAAAGTTTAGAAAGAGGCACCTGTATTCTTTTCTTTTTACACCCAGTTAATCATGTCCTCTTGATACTTAGAGTTTTCTAATGCATGCTAGAGTTCTCTCCCTGAACTGTGTTCCTGATGCGGCCTCCAGCACACCCTCCACTTGGAAACCTTGCCTTTTCCCAATCCAACAGCAGTGATAAGAGCACATTCTATTTAAAATTCCTCACCACTTTTTAATATGTCAGGCATATTTTGAGTTGAACGGGAACTTATAGAATTAAAAATTCAGCAAACTTGTGGGGTTTTTATGATGTAAACTACAGACATGCAAAGACTTCTCAACTGAGATATACTCATGTTAAAAAGCAAGTATTCTGATGGGTTTAGTTCTCTATTTAAGACATATCAAAACTCCTTAAGATGTAGGAGGAAGTTGCTTGCAGTAGAACCAAAAGCTATGGAGAAAAAGAAAACAGTTATGTTTGTTTTAGTGGATATAAATTATCTTCAAAATCATCTTTTTGGGAGGCCAAATCCCTTGATACTTGTGTCCTGTTATATAACTTCCAGTTATTTTAGTTATTAAAAGCTTCATACCAGTTCTCAGACATTCAGAACTATTCTCTGCATTGTTGCCACACCTCAGGGGTTCTGCTAGTCCACAGGGTACCAAAGTGAGAAGAGACAAATGTGTTTCAGAGATAGGTCAGTCAGTAAAGGGCAGTCAATCATGAGAACCTGAGTTTGATCCTCAGAACCCATATTAAAAAAAAAAAAACTCACCTCGCATAGTTGCATGTACTTGTAGTCCCAACAATGGAGAATAGATTCAGGTGGATCCCTGGGACTTGCTGGCTGGTTAGCCATGGCAATTTGGTAAATATGAGGTCAGTGAGAGATCCTGTCTCAGAACAAATGCAAAAACAAGGTGAATGGCAGCCTGGAGAAGACTACATGAAACTGATATTTGGCTTACACACTTACAACACACAGAAACAAACTAACACACACACACGGGCAGAGAGAGAGGGTGAGGGAGAGGGAACTGATGTTTTTGTTGGCAGCTCAGAACCTGAGTTTCTCCCCGAGATCATATGAGACTCCATTTGCTTCCAATGTGAAGACACTGTGGTCTGCTTTTAACAAACCCACTTTCTTTCTCTAGCTTGGTCATGGGGTGTAAACAGCTAAGAATGCAGATGGCATTTTCTGCTCAATCGTGGCATAGTTGGTCGTCAGATATCTCCAGCATCACACGAAAGGGGATATTTCCAGTTTTACACTGGCTGCCTGTGACGCAGCTGCCTACACATCAGCAGACCTCAGCTTGCCAGCTCTAAAGTGGAAGTCACTGCCTGGACTCATTCCATTCTATTGCCCAGATTTCAAGGCATGAATTACTGGATTCCCTGAAAACGGTCCTGATCTTCATTCTCATTTTCCCTGGGTCAAGCTCCCAGGCTCAGAAAACAGTTGATACTTATAATCTTGACAGCCCCCGTTAAAACTGGTTTATGAAAAATGACCTTTCATGGGGACATACGGGAAGGAATGAGAAAAACCCTTAAGATCTGGTTTGGCAGAAACAATCTCCCGTTCATTCATTTGCAGTGTATCTGGCACTTAGCTGTGGTACTTTGAGGCTGGCAGTTAAGTTACCTTGGCCAAAGACCAAAACTCTAGCATTAAAAGCTGATCTTTAAATCTCCTCTTTAGTTAAAGACAAATTTAGAACACTTAACAACCATTTACATGTCAAAAATAAGATATTATCTTAACCTGATTTTAGTCAGATTATGCCTGTCAAAATGACCATAATAACCAAAGAAATAATCTTTTTTTTTATTTCTGAGATAGGGTTCCTCTGTGTAGCCCTGGCAACTGTTCTGTGGGCCAGGCTGGCCATGAACTCAGAGACCTGCCTACGTCTGCCTCCTAAATGCTCGAATTAAAGGTATGTGCCATCCACTCTCAGGTGAAATAATCCTGTTTTGAATACCAGTATTTCATTTACATTCTCTTCAAGACAACCTTTGAGAGAGTTGGAGTAAGTTTATTTTTTAAGGTTTATTGTATTTTTAATATATGTGAGTCTCTGTGTGTGTGTGTGTCTGTGTGGGTACGTGTAGGTGCATGCAGAGGGCAGAAGGTATCAGATCCCCTGGAGTGGAGTTAACAGGAAGCTATGATGGACATGATTTGGGTGCTACAAATTAATATATGATCCTCTGCAACAATAGTCCATGGTCTTAAGCATTGAGTCATCACTCCAGCACCATAGGGCAGACTTTTAAAGCAAATTCTACAGATATGAAAACCAAAGTGAGATTAAGAGCCTGACTTGGGGTATCCAGAGAAACTGCACATGAAATCCCAGCTCTAGACAAAAGCTGAAGCTCAGTCTCTTTTCACTGTAACACGTGATGTTCAGTGGAGAGTTTCTGAGATACAGTGTAGTAGGCCTTGAGTTGGTAATTCTTTCTTTAACCACATCTGGTAGCGAATAATAGAACTGTTAGCCAGAGAGATCTTAGAGAGTTATTCATGTCTTCTTAACTCCAGTGTTTTATGATTGTCATGAAACAGTTTCTTTTTAAATACAATTTTATTTACTGTATGTGTACACATGTCAAGTTGGGTATCCATGAAGGCCAGAAGAGGGTGATAGATCCCTTGGTACTGAAGTTTAGACAGTTAGCTGTAAGCTGCCCAATATGGCTTCTAGGAACTGAACTCTGGCCCTCTGAAAAAGCAGCAAGCATATTTTCTCTGGCCTGAAGTAATGTCCTACTGACTTATTATAACAGAGGTGGCTCTGGCTGTCCACAAATACCCCTATAATTAGGGATTTCCTGGTGCTGTGACTTCAAGTCACAGAATAAACACCTGCTCTGCAAGCATGGGGTCTGGAGTTCAGACCCAGAAGCCAGGGGAAGCCCGATGTAGCAGTGCGCATCTGTAATCCAGCATACCCAACAAGAGATGGAGAATGCACGCAGGAAAATTCCCCCAAGTTCACATGCCACAGACACAGAGACCCTATTTCAAAACAGGCGGAAGGCAAGGACCTAAGTGCCAGGCTGTTTACTAGCCTCCACACGACAGTATGCCATTTACATAGGAACACTCACACATATTTGAACACGCACAGACATAGTACATTATATATATATATAACCACATAAATCTATTTCCTATTTTAAGAAATTAAAATTATTTACATTATTCTTTACTCTAAAAACCCATGTTAAATGGGCTATATAAAGTAATCTAGAACCTTCTATCATTTTATTATAATAACTCAGTCTTGATCATAATGTTTCCTACCTTCCTTCATTCTTTTTTTGTTGGAGAATGGAAATCAGAAGTCAGTGAGGCGGGAATCAGTCATGGTGCGACAAACCAAAGCTTGAGAAGGACTACGGAATGAACAAGAGAAGTAACAGTTCCATATATGGCAACTAGCAAAACATAGAACCATGAACCAGGTCACAAATTTTATTTGATGGTTTCATACATATATGCAATCTATTGTGATTATATTCACCCTTGTAGCTCTGTTATTCCCCTTTCTTCTCCTCTAATCCCTTTCTTCACAACTAGTACAGTAGTACATCGCAGAAGTCATTGGCATGCCCTCCCAGAACAGCTGTTAACAGTCAAAAGTTCCTCAGGAAAGAGTGGGGTCTCACGGACCCCTCCTCAGACCATGATGGGGAGCACTGAAGGGTCCGATCTTGTGTGGGTGTTCAATGAATGTGTGTACTCATGCTTTCAAAGACCAACACAGACATTTCAAAATGGGCACCCTCAACAGTGATGGAATAGCAGCAAATAGGGACAGTCACACGGTTTTAAACTTAAAATTTAAAATATTTTCAGTAACGTAGTGTTGCAAGGACGGCCGCTTATCCAGCCGCCTGGCTAGCTTAGCCCCGAAATAACCATGCAGAAACTGTATTCATTAAATCACTGCTGGGCCATTAGCTCTAACTTCTTATCGGCTAACTCTTACATATTAATTTAACCCATTTTTATTAACCTGTGTATTGCCATGTGGCAGTGGCTTATCAGGTAAAATTTCCATCGTCTGTCTCTGGTGGATCCATGGTGTCTTTCTGACTCTTTCCTTCTCCTAGCATTCAATTCTGTCTTCCCTGACTACCTAAGTTCTGCCCTATCAACATGCCAGGATAGTTTCTTTATTTATTAACCAATGAAAGCTGCACATGGACAGAAGGACCTCCCACACCTATGTAGTGCATGGGTGAGTTGGGTAGGCAGAGAGCAGGGCCCATTAAAGTAAATGTGTGATTTAGTCAAGAAAATGAGCCATAGCTGGTGGTAGTGGAGTGGGGACCAGCACTGGAATACATGGGGATGTTCTGGTACTGGGGAGGAAGAGGCTTTGGGTTTGAGTTTCTCTCCAAACACATCATATTTTTAAATACAATAAATTAGACCTGTTTGCTGGCCAGGGTAGGGCCACAGTGAAGAACTTCATGAATGGAAATGATAGTCAGACCATTTCTTTTGTAATATGATCTGCTGTTGAGGGAATCTTGAGCCAGAAAGGCAAGGCTGGAAACAGATCCATTAGGATGCAGTTACATCTTCAGAGCACTGAGTCTCACTTTCATCCTTATTAGATTCCTTGTTCAAATTTCCTGATCTTTGACATTTATCTGTATTTGTGTCATGCTCTCTTAATGAGATTGTAAACCTTGAAGAATTTAGCAAACTTAATATCATTTTATAACACTAATTCAATAATAAATGGTTAGAAAAATACATTGTTCCTTTTCAGTGAACACTGGAAGACAAGGAACTGAACTCAGCATTTTAGACCTTGTTTTTATGTTCAGTTCTTCATCTTCCAATTCACTGAACTCATGCCACCAGCATTACCCTGGAATGCTTTTGCCTCATGGGCCCTCTCACCAAGCTGAAAAAGAAATACTATGGCTTTGTAAACAAGGGTAAAGAAGAAAAGGACATATACAAAAGGCCTTTTTGCAGGACTTTGTCCTAATCCAAAACTCTAGGATGAACTGTTTTGAAAACTATGACAAAAATCTAATAAAGAATAGCAATGCTAGAATCTCCTTAGTTCTTTTGCAATGAGTAATAAACCTCTTGTTTCTTGCCTTATGCACTTCCCTTGATCATGATTTACTTCTGGGTCTTGTGGAGAGTCTGTGAGGAATAACTGCTAGGTAACCCTCATATCACAATGACCTCTGGTATTCTTAAGTATGAAAGAGAGAATAGCTTTAGAGGTCATTTGGAGGTTATATAATGGGGTGATGTAGCACTAATAACCTGGAAGTGCAGACAGGGAGGTAATAAGTCTACATTAGTCTATCTAGGTCAGTAGCCTCTGAAAAATAGGCTGGCTATCAAGGGGGAAAGAGGGACTCTTTTTTTCTTGTGATCAGAATAGTAACCTCCTCATGTCTTATAGAATTAGAGATATATTAAATACCATAAGGCCAACTTGTATTACTAAAAATAAAGGTTCTCCGTTTTGAATCTACTTCTTGAAGAGGAAGGGTTTGAGCAGAACTTAGGGGTGTCTAGAACATAAAATGTATTTACAATGACCTAAACGAACCTGAAGGGAACTCTGAGTTACATCCAGGAGTGCAAACGATATTTGTCATGTATGTGAGCATACGTTGTGCGTGTGTGTGTGTGTGTGTGTGTGTGTGTGTAGGGTGAGTAAAAGCCAGAAAGGGAAGAGGTGTAGAAGTCAACTGTGGTCAAGCATTTGAATATTTTCAATAACCCACACATGAAAACTTAGATTATATTTTTTTTTTACTTTTAAACTTTTATTTCTTTTTATTCTGTGTATAGGTGCTGCTTTCTGAGCATCACATTCATGCAAAACCAGAAGAGGGCCTCAAATCCCCTGGGACTGGAGTCATAGATGTTCATGAGCCCTTATGTGGGTGCTGAAAATTGGATCCTGTAGCAGCAGGCAGTCCTCATCCCTGAGCCATCTCTGCAGCCCACAGAAAGCTTGGGTTGAGATGACAGATTCTGAGTTGATTGAGCTTCCTTCCAGTTGTAGTCACTAGGGTGTGTGATCTGCAGCTTATGACTGTGTCCTTTGACATATCTAATCTCAGGTTTCATTTACGCTTCCCAGTTTGGTCCTGGAAATGTTGAATACCTGATGGCTCTTTCCGTGAGCCTCAGGCTGTTTCTTCCCAAGGCTTGGTATGCTATCCATCACGATCACAAGCCCTGCTATTAAACTAGATTTTGTCTCATGTGAATAAGAGGGGGGACTGCAGTTTCAGACAGACATGGCAGCAGCATGCAAGGTAACAGTGAACTTCTTCAAAACGATCAAATGGTTTCAGGGCTGCTGTAATCTCTGGATTTCTTTAAGCAATTTCAAATTGGTTGGCCATGGTTATTCTTATTAATTTCTGTAGCAATATTATGAACTAAACTTGGCACCATAAAATATTCTCTATTTTATCATCTGAATGACCTTTATACAATTCTAAAGAATCTAAAATTATTTCTAAGCTGCATGTATTTAAGCCTTTAAGAGATTACTACTACCATTAAATTGGAATCTAACTTGGGAAGTCACTGTAATAGAGTCAGACCTACAAATAGCAATACAGTCTAAACCTGTTGTATTTTAGATTTTTTGCCGGGAAAATGAGGATAACAATATTGTTGGAGAAGAGTGAGGAAGCTTGTTGGTTCTTGGCTTCTCAGCCCCAAAATAATCACACAGAAACTGTATTAATTAAATCACTGCTTGGTCCATTAGCTCTAGCTTCTTATTGGCTAACTCTTTCATGTTAATTTAACCCATCTCTGTTAATCTGTGCATCACCATGAGGTCTTGGCCTACAAGCAAAGTTTCAGCATGTCTGTCTCTGGCAGCAGCTCCATGGCTTCTCCCTGATTCCACCTCCTTTCTCCCAGCATTCAGTTTAGTTTTCCCCGCCTAGCTGTTCCCTTATAGCTCTGCTATAGGCCCAAAGCAATTCCTTTATTAATGAATGATATTCACAGCATACATCTGTTGAGAGTATTTAAGAAGGTGATTTACTCAAAGCCATTTGAGAAGTTTTCAGCGCACAGTATGTAAAGCTAACAAATACAGTATTGATATAGAAGGCAGGGTTGTCTGCAGTGGAACTTTTATTTGACTTTTAAATTAATATGCCTGAAATTCTGTTGGATTTCTTCAAAGACAACTTATCCAATTTACACATAAAGCTACAGCATTGTCCTCCCATTTTTCAGGCACAGAGGGTACATCATCTCACAACAATCACCACCCAATTCTCCATCTTGTGCTGCTCTCCAACTGTGTAAAGAAAGTTGTTCTTTTATGTGGTCCAGAGTAATTTAACTATAGAGCATCAATATGGACCAGTGGTGCTCAACCTTCCCAATGTTGTGATCCTTTAATTCAGTTCCTCATGCTATGGTGGTCCCAACCATAAACTTATTTTTGTTGCTACTTCATAACTAATTTTGCTACTGTTATGAATGGTAATATAACTATAATATCAGTGTTTTCCTGAAGTTCTTTTCAGGGTTTCAACGCACAAATTGAGAATTGCTAATCTAGAAAGGAAGACAGGCAGACAGGAAGGAAGGAAGGGAAGAAAGAAAGGAAAGAAGGAAGGAAAGATCAGAGAAAAAAGAAGAAAGGAAGAAAGGAAGGAAGAAAAAGCAACCAAGAATGATTGATTTAGAAAAAGGGTCTAGCCCCTGGCCCCAATATGTTGACAAGACTAAAATTTTTTGTATTTCCCCCAAAATCCTTAGTAATAAAAGCCATTTTTGGCTAAGGATACCTTTCTTTTCAAGTTAAAATGTTTTAACTTGTGTTTTACTGCTGGTAGCTTTCTAGAAGAGTACAGAGAATTAAAGTCTACATCTCCTGTAGATGTGGTACAAGGTTGCTGAGCAAAAAAATTAGGTACACTGGAAGGATAAATGGCAGAGACTAATTCTGTGGACAAAAGATTATAAATATGACCTATTCTGAATCTCAAGGAATCCTCTCCATCCTTATCTAAATTCAATAGATATTTGGCCACTGTCCTAGCTAGTTTTATGTCACCTTGACAGAAGTTAGAGTCATCAGAGAAGAGAACTTCAATTGGGAAAATGCCTTTGTAAGATCCAGCTGGAGGCAGATAAGCCTAACATATATAATATATCTATATAAGAGATATAATATATCTCTTAATCAGGTACTGATGGAGAGAGTACAGCCCTTGTGGGTGGGAACACCCCTGGGCTAGTGGTCCTGGGCTTTATGAGAAAGTATACTGAGCAAGCTATGATGAGCAAACTAATAAGTAGTACTCCTTCCTGGCTTCTGCATCAGCTCCCACCTTCAGATTCCTGCCCAGTTTGATTTCCTGCTCTGACAGCTGTGAATGATGAACTGTGACATGGAAGTGTAAGAGAAACAAGCGCTTTCTTTTCCAAGTTGCTTTTGGTCATGGTGTTTCATCACAGCAATAGTTTCCCTAACTTAGTCACTTTATAACTGTGTATCTAGGAACTGTACTGAAAGGACATTACCCATCACACTGAATGTTTGTGACATAGACAAACAGACTCCACTTCTAAACAAATTTCCTTCCACCTTCCTGAATGTACTGATTGCTTCATGGCTAATTCATGGTCAATAAGCCCCTTGTTGCCCATGAGATCAATGCTGATGTGGATACACAGGATTGATTAGGTCCCAGACAGAATCCTAACCATGTTAGGACATGTTTGTGATATCTTGGGAATTCAGGCTGTTTTGGTATTGACAGGGGTAATCAGCATCACAATTATGAGTTATGTTAATACTGCCTCCCAAATTCACATTCCTACACTCCTCACCTGTGAGTTGTCATCATCTGCTTTTGGTTCTGCTTGGTTTCATGGTCAGAAAAATGTTGATGTCTAGATTTCATCATGAAAAATCATATTCTGTACCTGTTTACTGACTTTTTCTATCATTGTTAGTGACTCAAAGCAGCCTTCTTCTGTCCTTTCTGTTTCATCTCATGTGTCTTATTTTATTTCCTCTCTTGAATTCCATAACATATTTTCTGTGTGTACAATATATGTATATATACACACAATGTACATGTGATTAAAAATAAATTTGTACTGTTTTCTTATTTGATCCTGTTAGTTTTTCATAACCATATAATCAAGTACACATTCTATTTTAATATCTTGTGGTTCAATTTTAAGTTTTTCTCATTGGAAACTGAGAATTTATTTGAATCAGTTATGTCCATTTGGAGTTTTAGGATGTCTATCATGGTGATGCTTTGATTTTTTTTTACTTAAAAAATGATGTATAATTGCCATTCACCTAATTGCACCTATATGAGGCATGAAATTCAATAAGAAAAGCTCATGAAAACCTCACTGTCAAAATAATGAACACAGGCTCTATCTTAGTGCTCCCTTCTGGCCATTCACAATGTTCCTTCCCACTGCTGACTCTCAGCACCCCACTCCATTGCTGGGCTGCCCTATGCTCCTTGCTCCAGTCAATGCTGGCTTACCTATGAACCTATTCCTCCCTTAAAGCCTTTAGTCAGACAAATGCATATGCATATATTGGATTTGTAAATAGAGTAAATCATCAAGTTTGATTAAAAGGGGGCAGAAATGATTACATCACTGATATTATAAGAAAAGTAGATTTTATGTTTCTCAGAAACTTTCCTCCTGGGGACCCAGAAGAGACTATTGTGGAATGTTCAGCATTCTAAAACCTATGTTTGTTTTCAGCACATTTAGAGTGAAATATTTTTAATCCTTCTGAATAGAGCAGACAAAGGCTTTAATTAAACAAATGTCACATGGGAACTCTTGCCCTCCAAGCTCTTATTGGTCCTAATTAGCAGATGCAGCTGTAGACTCTATCAATATTAGATGGTCTGTTTATTATGTCCATTTATAACACAGCCATCAGGGAGCATGTGGAAGGCACCCTAGAATTATCAGCTTTAATTAAAAGTAGCTCAAGTGGTGAGGAATTTACCCCTATGCAAAATGGCCTATGTAATAGAGGGAGATGAAGATATATCACATTTGGAATATTCCTAGGCCTTCTTTGGAAAAAGTAAAGGAGAATATTTGATATTCTTCTTGTCATCAAGTGCCTGAGAGAAACAGGCATGCAAGGACAGACTGAGTTATAAAAACACATACCAAACAAATTCAAACATTTCACTTTCCTTCCCAGTTAGGTGTAGTTTAATACCTTGTAAGAGTCAGCAGCTTTGGATTCATGTCCCCTTACTTAAAGTCTAGTAGCTTACTTTGAACCTTGTGCTGATCACTTGTATTTTCAATGGAGTACATGGCAGAAAGAACATCTCCCACCTCCTAATTCTGAATATGGCTATCATGCTTGCTTTGTCTACTTACATGTAAGTAGAAAAGTTGGTGCTTTTTATTGCATTTTTCTTCCCTGCAGCAAGGAGCAGGAGTGCTTCATTGCTAAACTGGATCCCCAGCACAGCATACAACTCCCAGGACAGCTCAAGATAGACCTGGAGTAAAAGAAAAAAGCAATTTTAGTTGTTTTATGTTCCAACTATGCCAGGACTGTTTGTTATCACAATATAACCTACCTAACCTGATTGACACATAAATTTCAACTAATAAACAGTTTATTTTCTTAACACACATTAGTAGAGAATTATAGTCTTTCTTCTAGAATTGAAGTATCCTTAACACCTGAATGTATTTTAAATTGTAATATAATTGACAGAATTTGTGTTTGCAATTAAGTGGATATAATTTAATTTGGATATCTAGAGTATAACATGTAGTTTAATACCATGGCTTTAATGTTTATTTCTCAGCCCCCATTTACTATTCATTAGATGAGCTAATGATTTTATTACAGCATTGACACAATGATTTGATAGTTCAACAAAATAAGGCTGTTTAACAAGAAACCCGACAGTACCAAAAGCTATTTTACCAGATATTATTATCTTGCCTTTGCCCCTAAATGGATGGGGAGGGGTGCTGTAAAATGTTGTCATCTGGAAGTGATGTGGTAACTGTACTTTTGAATTCCCAACAGCTGTGGTCATCTGCACAAGACCAAGCCAGCCAATACTCCACAATGAATAGGGGAGGGGATACCAAGGACCCACCCATAACTGAAGAATTATTGACTGGAGAGATGGCTCAACAGTTAAGAGCACTGTCTTCTCTTCCAAAGGTCCTGAGTTAAATTTCCAGCAACCACATGGTGGCTCACAACCATCTGTTGAGGAAGAGACCTAGTCAGTGGTCCTCATCAAATTAGACCATGAAACCCAATATGGACATATAGGGGCTGTTCAGGCATGCTTCAGCATTGCCAGGGCACAAATTTCACTTAAATGGCTACAGCAGGGAGAGGAGGGCATTCCCTGGGGCTGTGACCACTGGTAGGCTGCCGACGCCCCTTCCCACTCATGCACATAGGGTCAGCATGAATTGGGCTCAGTGGGCTTTAAGAAAAGACATGAAGTTAGCAAGGGGATATGTTATGGGGGATCCAAGAAAAGTTGGAGGAGAGAAATGGAGTGTGGGTGTAGATATATTGACTATATGTGTGAGATTATCAATGAACAATATTTTACAAATCTTTCATAACTGCCATAATGGAAGGCAGATGGATTTTCATACCTCTTTCTGCACTGGGTCTGCAGTGGTGTGAGACAGCATCCAGTAGCCTCTGGAAAGCCACTGTACAAAGCCATCGTACACATATGAGAGTAAGGATCCAGCAATGTGCTACTCACAAACAAGGAATATGAAAGAATAGATCACTGTTGAAAATGCAGATTCTCTAGGCCCATCACAAGCGGCAGATTAGAATTCTAGAGTGGTGTGTGTTTTCACAAACTCCCTTTGACAGCCCTTCTCTGAGATGGAGAAGTTATTGTAGAGAACAAACGTTAAATATGTCTCTCCGAGATGCACACATATAAATGGCTGAGGCAGCAAACCAACTTTCAGTGCGGTTCTTGACATAATCTTCATACCTTCAAGGGAAGATCACTGTGTCTGCCTCAAAGGAGACTCAGCTGACGGTGGAAAAGGGTGTGAGTCACGCTTCAAAGTGATACACCTAAGAGGAAAACCTTTGCTAATTAGTTGTGTCGCTGAGTGTCACGTCAACTGTACTCTGACTAAGGTGAAGTTAGCTGGTGAGGATCAAGAAGCACATTTGGTTCTTAAGTCGGAGAAACATCAGATACCTACGAAATGAGGGCAGACACTTCAAATCGTCATTCATACAAGTGAGTCGTTATAGTGTGACATCTTTTGGACAGAATTTGTACTTTTGTAGTTTAGAAACGGATGTCTTTGATTGGTTCTAATTATTATTATTGTTATAATAAAAATAGATAATAATGTTTTATTATTACATAAAAATAAATAATAAATAAATAAATGATAAATAAATAATATTATTATTTTAGTGGGAGTCTTCCTATGATGCCCAGGTTAGTCGGATACTCCTGGGTTCATTTGTTTCTCGCATCCCACCCTCCTAAGCAACTGGGACAAATGGCTTGTGTCGCCATGGTGGGTCTCCTTATTGTGGGGGTGTTCAGTAGTGGTAAGTGATTTTGGAGCTTTGTGTCACTTTCTAGTACCCTTTACATCAAGTCACTTTCCCTTACTTTTTATTAGGAGTAAATAGTTCAACAACAGGACATTAAAAATAGCCAAGGTTGACTCTAATTCCAATGAAGTCATTGAGCTTTCGTCTTTGAGAACAAAAAAGCAAAAAATAAAAAATAAAAAAAAAAATCACTTTTGGCTTTTAGTTTTTGGTAAGGTGGGTAAGAACTCATACCTGATGGGATTATGGAGTAAAGAGCAAAAGGAATATAGGTAAGACTGGCCATTAGGCCTGAGTGGTCACTGTGCTCTTTATGGACTGAGGCTGATCCACCTTTGAAGGCTAGCAGTCCGGGTGTGAGCACTAACTGAGGAGACTCAGCTTCACCTTTGAGATGCCGAGGCAGGAGAGCATAGACTTTCAATGTATCCATCATACATCTAGGAAAAGCAAGGATGACCAGGAAATGTGACCAGTGATCTCTTTGCGTCTTCCTTGTGGATTCTGATGCCGTGGAAGCACCACTTTGTAGCTTTTCCCATCATTCTCTTATCCTGCGGGTGTTCTCCCATCAGACGGGAAGTCGGCAAGGAAACTATAGCAAATGTCTTCCAAGTAGCTTGATTTTGAATTTCTCACAAATTTGGGTGGGTGAGGTGTCTTTAGAAATCTTAAACAAAACTGAGAATTCGTAACAAATGTGGTGCTGCTGGCACTTGGATTATTGAGAGATTTGGACTTACGCTTTATCCAGCACCCTTGCTATAGTTAAAGCGGGGCTGCTGGCGGACTCACACGTTTGATTTCTGTGGGAGCAGAATGTGCCTGCAAGGCACGGATTTAGTGTACTCGGAGTTAGCACTGGCCTGAGAACAGGAGTTGTACAATTTCTCCCGTCACGTAAGAAGTCAAGATCTTGAGATGAGTACCACTCGGATTTTCCCTCACTTCCTTGTAATGTCCTGGAGCCAAATTTGAAGTCACAAAGATGAGTTTTCCATTACTTTCAGCACTCGGGTGGAATGGAACTGACGGGAGTTATGTCTGGTCACTATCAGTATTCTCAGAGTTGTGGACTGTTTCATTCATGAAATGGCGTCGGTTGGCTGTCCGTCGCCCTACTCCTCTGTGGCACTCCACGTTTCCGTACTTACTTCTCACCTACTATTTACTAGGACATCAGGCACCAGAATGGCAGCCACGCCAAGAGTCAATATACTAAGAAGTGGTCTTAAATGAAAGATGTATGGCAATTAGTAGATTAAAATACACTTTCCTTGCTGTGGAGACAGAGAGATGAGTAAGTTGGTAGCATTTCTTGCAGTCTCTGAGTTTCCCATTTGTATTGAGCCCTACTTGCTTGATATTTTAGATTTTTCTGTTTTTTGCTTCCCGTTACCATTTTCCCATTCATGTTTTGTGTGGACATCTCCCACATATGTACGTGGTATTGCTTCAGGAAGACATTAACTGAACATGGCTCCTTAACGTGGGAAAGGGATGCCATGAATGCTGAATGGATTCCTAGGATGTGGGCTTTAAAATGGTCCATCATAGCAACAAAGCGATGCGAATTATTCCATGAAAGAAAGATACTAGCTAACAACTCCCATGGGTGTCCCCAACTAAGGGACTTCCACGGCCTTGGTGATTTTATTTGCCATAGCTGGAAGCTTTTCTAATTTCCTCAATAAAACAGCAGCAGACCTGTCTCCTAGGTGTCGTGTAGAGTAAGCTCACAGAACTGAGATGTAAAACTGAAATGCCAGTTTATATTTTGACATAATAAATAATGACAATACTCTGTCTTCATGTGACATCTGCATGTGTTTCTGGAGGATGAACTAACGTGATTTCAAATAAGAGTAAGAGGTTGTGTGAATGCCATGGACTCCAGACGAGGGATTAGCATCCAGGGTCTAAGGGCATTGGTCTCAGATCGATCCTGAAATCTGAGTGTATTTAAACTCCTTCACACAAAATCCAATTCCAACCTTTCCACATTGGGGTTCCTCCTAGAACAATACTTATAGAGTGTTGACTAAATTTGAATCCCCTCTAGAAAATGATTTGAAGAGGAATGCCTCTAACATTCTCAACTCCTTTTAGTGTCTCATTATTTCTGTAAATGTTAACCAGTTCAATTCAATACAAACCAGTTCTGCTGAACTGTAGAGTATTTGGATGTTTACTGTGATTTTTGCATATGTAAGATCTGTTTTCACTTCCAAGAGTCAAACTCATTTTCCAATTGTTTAGTTTGGAGAGGGCTAATACACTGCAAATACTAATCTTAGTTACTAATTCACACTGGTTTTCATAGAAATCTCCGGTGGATCTCAGTCCTCTATTCACAGGAAAATACCTTCTCTGAATATCAAGTCTAGTTTGTTTGTGTTTCTAACTCCTATTCTTTCTCCTTTGTTATACTGCTACCCAAAGTCTACAGTACCAGTTCTCTACTTTAGAAATGGTTTGAAGAAAAGCTTTCATCTCTAGAATAAAGTCTGACAACTCTTAAAGATTTACCTAGCTTCTTAGAGTATATAATTTCCTAATGTTTCTGGCCTGGCTAAATGTCAGAATTAAGACTTTTTCTTCTTTTTTTTGTAAATAATTCTGACAAAAAGTTATTGCTCTTGGGTAATCAGGAACATGAAACCATGTCTGAACTCTTCTTAATTGCCTTGGTTTTTCACTTCACTGACTCTAGGATCATGTTATAACTCACGATGTCTCCTTACTAATGCACATTATATCTGATATTGATGGTTCAGGGGAAACAAGAGTAACTTTCTGGAGACTGTAAAACATCTAATTACCTGTATTGACCCTGCTCAGAAGCAACCACAGACAATATGGTAATTAACTGAGGTTGGCTATAAATGGGAAACATGTGGGAGAGTTTTATTATGAAAGAATAAAAACAGGCTTACAAACCTCATAAATAGTTTATCCAGCACTGTGGTGTTTGTTCAATTATCTAAAACTTTCTTTTTATCCACCATCTTTCTTTGTTTCTTCCCTTTCCTTCTTTTACCCTAACTGATTATAAATGCAGATTTTTCCCATTGTGAAATCAAATACATGACTGTCAAAGATAATTTTAGAAAATGCAAGATGTGTTCAAAAACAATTAAATCCTATCACTCATATCACAGAGACACCTGTATCTCTGTGAGTTTGAAGCCAGCATGACTTCATACATATTAAGTTCCAGGACAGCATAGCTACATAGAGAGATTAACAACAGTAAAAAGATCTATTTTCTAGTAATTGAAAATTATTCCTGTTAGTCTTGTCATGCAGTCTTCCTTTTTGTTTCACACACATGGCATAAACTAATTTTTGTTTGTTTTAAACAATATCAGCATAGCTATTCTTTGGAAGCATCGCCTACTTTGCAATCTCCCCTTTTTAGAAGGGAAGAGTTAGACTACATCAGCAGAGCCAAATAAAGAAATGTGAGCATCATGGACACACTGCCAGAAATGTGAACAAGGAGAGTGAGATAGAAATCAAGTATTGCAGCTAGTTCTACTAGGAGATGCTGGAAAATGTGTGGTTGTGAGGTGAGCAAGGCCAATAAGTGTGGACCTGGATCACCACAATGAGAATCATTGCCTAACTAGATGACCACAGGGAAGAGTTTACTTAGACAGTGACTTGATCAGAGTTATAGGACAGGGTCTGGTTCATCATTAGAGCACAGTAATATCTGTTGAGTTCATGGAAGAACAAAAGGTAGCTATGCAGGAAATGGGATGATGTAGGATTCTCCTCTGTATGCTGCAAATATGTTTTATTATCATTGGTTAATAAAGAAGCTGCTTCGGCTTATGGCAGGGCAGAATACAGCAAGGCAGGAAATCCAGGCAGAGATAGAGGAGGAAAGAAGGTGGAGTCAGAGAGATGCCATGTAGCCACCCAAGAAGCAGGAGGTAACAAATTATGAGCCTCGTGGTAAAATATAAAATAATACAAATGGGTTAATTTAACATGTCAGAGTTAAAAAGAAGCCTGAGATAATAGACCAATGTTGTAGTTAATACACTTCTGTGTGACTACTCAGGTCTGGGTGGCCATGTAAACCAAAGCAGAGTTTCAGTTTGCAATGGGAAGTAGTATAGTTATCTAGAGGCAAGAAAACCATTGGAAAAAGACGTTGATTTTCTGTTATTTTGTGGAATAAGTTTCTAGAAATACAAATAACAGAGGTGTAATGGGATATATGCAAATTAAACCAAGTTCTCTCAGCTGATTCCACTTGTCATGTGATCAGGCTGCTTTCTCTTGGTGCTCCACATAAGACTCTACCATAGAATTGGACTGTTTGCTTTAATTGATTACAGAGATTGATTAATACACAGAAAGTGTGGCTTTGTTGCAGATAGGCATAAGATTATGTGTCTGATCTACTGAATTTCTGGAGTGCCCAGTCATCTACCAAGGACACTCACACACAATCAAAGATTTAAAACTCAAACCAACTAAGATTTATTCTTCATTTAATAAAAGAGTTTAAAATTGACTTTAAATCTTTCAACACTGAAGGTTATTTTATCCTTGTGAGCATTTTAAATCTAGTCAGTGAAAGAATTGTGAACAAAGTTCAAGGCAATTGGTACAAGATGTAGTTGGCAATGAAGACTTGCAACTATCCAACTGATATATGAAGATGTTCAATATCAACAATCATCATGAAAATGGAAGTTATAACAAATATCAACCTTCAAATACTAATTCACACCCACTAGAATGGCTACCATCAAAGCAACAAAAGATTACAAGCACAGATGACAATATGGAAAAGATGAAGCATATGCCTGTTGAGATCTAGCTTCAGTACTCCTGGGAATATAATCCTAGGGAGTGAAATCACTATATCTCAGAGATACCTGCACTCTTTTACTGATTGCCCTGCAAATTACAGTAGGAAAGACAGAAAGTCAGCATATGTGTGCCTTTGTGTATAAGTGGGATAAGAAGATGTATTATATAAACACACAAATCTATAGTACTCACCCATAGAAAAGGAAAGTGACAGCATTTGTGACAGACTCTGTACTAACTAATTTTATGCCAACTTAACACAAACTTGAATTCTTTTAGAAGAAAGAATCTTAACTGAGAAAATACTTCTACCAGATTGACCTATGGATAAGTCTATAGTACACTTTCTTGATTGATGTGAGAGGGCCCAGATCACTGTGAGGCACTACCTCCAGGCTGGTGGTCCTGGGTGCTATAAGGAAGCAAGTTGAACAAGACACAGGGAGCAAATTAATAAGCAGCACTCTTCGAAGGCCTTTGCATCAGTTCCTGATTCCACATTACTATGCTGCTTGAGTTCCTTGCCCTAACTTTCCTTAGTGACAGACTGTGATGTAGAACTGTACACTGAAATAAACTCTTTGCTCACCAGCTTGGTTATGATTATAGTCTTTATAATGACAATGAAAACTCTATTACCATACCATCAAATGATCCTAGAAGATACTATGAACACAAAACTATGACACACAGAGAAATACAACTACCACATAAATTTGCTCAAATATGGAGTCTAATAAGGTAGAATTCAGAGAAATAGAAAGGAAAAAATTGTTGGTTTTCAGTGTCTTAATTATTTAGAGATTAGGGATTAGAAGGCATTATCCTAAGGCTATCATAATTGCAGTTATATTGGAATATTTTTAGGTCTCCACGATAGCCAAATATTTGATCTGGATTATGTATACTATTGTGTTTTCTTTTAATTTTTTGACTGCAGAGAGAGACATTTGATTCTGGGGATTGCTAAGCTAAGCCAACATATATACTTTAAAGGTATCTTGATTTCAAAATATAGATCTAAGGATATGTTGCTTTGGAAAAGAGGCTCTTCTCTTGTTTCTACAGAGGATGAGAACCTGTGGAATCTTTCCAGACTAATGTGGTTTGATGGACCAAGACCCCCTGAAAGGTCACTGTGAACATCACCCAAAAATTACTTAGCCCAACAAAAAGCAAGAAGCAGTTTGGAGAGAACTACACCAATATTCCCAAATATTGTTTATAAATGTTTGTTTACTTTTAAAGGGGGATATGCTATAGAGATTTGCATTGGCATGGATCTTGGTTTGTTGATACAAACGTAGGGTCAGTTTTGTTATATGTATATTTCTGCTCTTTATTAAGGTATTGTGATTGTGTAGTTCATTAAAAAATGTAATGTATAATTAAGAAATGTAAGCTAATAGATAATCATCTATAATAGTCAAGCTTGTAGTCATGTTAGTTAGATTTTAGAGATATATAGAGATATATTTCAGTTAGGTATTCTTCAGATCTTTCAGAGGCCTTCAGAGCATGGCATTTAAAATGTTTTAAGAACTTAGGACTTTTCATGATAGTGAGAGACAGCTGCTTCTGGCAGCACCAATCTACTACAAGAGGAAGATGGGCATCAAAGAGGCTCCTTATGGAGTTTGTCAGCCATTTGGGCAAGAAACTGCTCTTGCCTGGACTGATTAACTGGAGATTTAGGACCCACAGAAAAATGATTGCTTAACTTGCCTAAAGGTGAGACAATCCTTTGGATTCCTGCTTCATGAAAGATTCTGTGAGACATTCTGCAAGATACAGAAGAAAGTGACTGGCAAACTGCCAATATAGGCAGACATGTCTTTGAAATTTCCTGCTTTGTGGAAAAGTCTGCTGGATACTATGGCCTATAGGCTGAAGATGGATGCCCCAACATTACAGAAAAACTTCGGGTGACTGTTCAGGCAGTGAGATGTCTCTGTCATTTCTAGAATTTGGGAAGTTGCTTACAATGCACTTCCTGTTAACTTAGGTAATATCATATCCTTCTGGAGTCTTTGATGGAGTTAAAGAATAGATAGTGATAATGCAGTTTTCCTTAGTTATGATAAAATATAAAATAGATATAAATATTGTAACTGTAATTCTTGCCTGATAACTGTTTTATGTAACTTTACTATGTTAAAGTTACAGCCTTCCTTTTTATTTAAACAGAAAAGGGGAGGTGATGTGGGATTGCACATTCAATGCTATGAATACCACTTGTTAATAAAGAAACTGTCTTCAGCCTGTGCAGGGAATACAGGTAGGCAGGAAAAGATAAATTGAATGCTAGGAGAAAGAAGGAGGAGTCAGGGAGAAGCCATGTAGCCCCGCCTGAGACAGACACCAGATCTTTACCCTGTAAGCCACTGCCACATGGCGATACACAGATTACTGGACATGGGTTAAATTAAGATGTATGAGTTAGCCAATAAGAAGCTAGAGCTAATGGGCCAAGCAATGATTTAAATAATTTGGTTTCTGTGTGATTATTTCAGGTCTGAGCTGCCGAGCGGTAGGGAAATGAACAAGTGGCCTCCCTATAACAGTGAACTTATTGTTGGGTTTATTGATAGGATGTAAGATGGGATAATTGAGTGGAGAAATAGAGAATAGCTACAAAGTTATGGAGGTTGTTCTCTGGGTGATGAAAATGTTCAAATGTTCTAAAATTGATGGTGATAAAGGACAAAATAAAATCCATTGAATTAATTGGAACATCTACTTTAAATTATATGAAACATGAATCATGCTTCAGTAAAGTTGTCTTAACGAAGCAGATATTTGACTGATAGAGAGGTGGGGAAAAATGTCAGGAAAATCAATGCAATTTATGCCCTGGCAATGTTGAAGAATGTATGGACAGCCCATATATAGTGGTTCTGTTGAGCTTGCCCATACTGCATTTCTTGATCTAAGTTGATGAGGATCTGGCACCTGAAGAGGGTACCAGATCTCATTACAGGTGGTTGTGAGCCACTATGTGGTTGCTGGGAACTGAGCTCAGGACCTTAGGAAAAGCAGGCAATTGTCTTAAGAAGATGTCAGGGCTCTAGATACTAAGGATGCAGAAGGAAAAGGAAAAGGTCTCGTTTCAAAACTGCCAGGGGCCAGGGAGTGGAAAGAACGTCTGCTCACTACAAGATTCAAGATCTTTTTAATTTCTCCAGTCTCCATAGGGCTCTCTGAAAAATCACAAATTGTGACTCATTTAGAAGACAAGAGAAAAGGAAGTATAGATGAATACACAAATAGATCAATACATATATATTGCTGCAATAATAGGTTTGTCTACATTTGTCTTGTCTTGGTCATAGTTTATGTTAGAAAATTAAGGTGGGAGGAAAGAGTCTTCCAGAAGCTACAGTTATGAAGTTTCACCAATTTTTCTTTAAAAAGAAAAATGAAAACAAACTACAGATGACCTAGAAAAAATCAATGCCATCAACTGCTTACTATTTTCTTCTCCTACTTTGACAGTGCACGTTTTTCTCACAGCCCTAGGACTACTCATCCAGTTGGATAGGAGTCATGACATTATGACATCAGTAATAACGTCCAGTCAACATTTCATTGTCATGACACACCACCTCTTAACTTGATGCTATTAAATTGGTAGCTGTTATATCAGAATTCAGAGCATTTTTGAGATGACTGGTATCAATTTCAGCAGCCCCGTCTCCTGCAGCCATAACTGCTGCTCCATCAGCTAGGCAGGGCCCTTCTTTAGCATGGTTATGACAGAACCTGAGACTTGCCCCTGCCATCTAACATCTAGGCCCTCTTTCAAAACAAGAACACAGTCGTCATTGCTTCAGATGCCGGTTCTTGCTTGGTGAGATGAAGTCTGTCATCATTTGGGATGAAGACATTCTCATAGGCAAAATTTGCTGCCCAAAATGAGCTTGATAAGCTTTGCCATGCTATTTTAGGTTATCCCCAAAATAAAAAAGCGTGACACGATTTCTCTTTTCCTTACCTCCTGAAGGGAAACCATCATACATGTCATATGTATATATACACGCACACATATATTCATTTGTAATATTTATATATTGCATAAAGTTATAATACAGATTTATATTACACTTTCCATGTTTATATTATGTAAATAATGTCCATAATAAATAAATACTTCATTACTGTTTATATTTTAATAGTATTAGATTCTCAAACACTTTAGTAACATAAAATGCCACTAACGAAGCCCAAAAGCAATGGTTTTCTACTCTGTATGTCATAAGAAGCTTTCTTTCCTTTCCTTTTTGAAAAAGCTGAGTGAGTTTTCACATTCAGTTTAAAACTAAAGACTCTTAAGGACTCTGGGGCCTTCTTGGGACCTTGTTTCTTGTGACCTTTTGGATCCTACAGTCTTAGAAACTCCCCTCTTGCTCCATTCTCTGGCGTCACAAAACTTAAATCAAATCATTGTTCATTTCTTTTGCCCTTTCAGCCAGGAGGCTGCATTCAAATTATGAATGACAAAGTTCAGAGTAGACTTTTTTTGAAAAAAGAAAATTCTGGAAAGCTAATTCATCCTTATTTGTGAGTAGTTCATTCCAAAGGCCTGCTAAACATTGCACGTAAATTTGCTAACTGACTCAAATAGTTTGCAAGAGCAGGTTAACCTCTTCAGCTGTGGAAACTAAAAGATCATTTTTCTTTAGCATTTCTTTATATGTAAACATAATCTAGAGGAGTAAGGAAACGTAGAAACAGCTCTTAGATATGGAAGCATGCATCAGAGATTATTCTAGAATATGTGTGTGCTTATCCTGTTGTAATGAACATCTTTCAGACCATTTCATGGTGTTCTGTTTTATTTCCTCTGCACCATTCCAAAACAAAGACTTCGCAGAGCAGAGTGCTGTAGAAAAGGGCCCAAGAGAAGTGACCTGTAGTAACCTCTCATGATCATTCACCCTGCAGCCTCCTCATCTCACATTCCCTTACCTCTCTGTCCACAGGAACCACAGAAGCAAATGATGCCCTCCCAGCAAACCCACAGCCTTTTTCTTGGAAGTAGTATGGACAGGAAACTTGTCCTGACCACAGAGTTTGCCAGACGAAAAGCTCCAGACAGACGTGACCACACAGCTGATCTGCCCAAAGTTGCAGTACACAAGGGACACGGGACCCTTTGATGGAGAAACCTAGGTGCTTTGCTTTCCTGCTCCCTGTAGGCATGTTGAAGCCCACTTCCTCTAGGTCAGGGTATGTGACTCCAGACAGTAAGCCAATTAATGTTCGTCCACCACTCTTTGGCATGCCATAGAGAAGACTGGGAGGGGATTGTTGCTTCTTTTATATAAGCTGTCCTTTTTTTTTTTTTTTCATTCACAACCTGTGGGAATGGGGAGACTGTCACTGCCTCAAGGAACACATGGGGCAACCGAAGCTCCAGGGATTGGTTTCTGCCTTCCAGTGTCTCAGTGTGTGATCTTGGGTAGTTTGGTCCTACCACGGACTTCTCCACTGTGACAATGAAAAGGTTCGATTGTCACTGTCCTTTTTCCAGCAGACACCTCCTGTGAATTTGAGGGAGTAATTTTGGACCTTAACAGCCTTAGATTTAATGGGGTTCCACCTAGTGGCCTCGACTCACATTGCGGCTGTAAATACCAAAGGATTTTCTTAGATTTTCAGAAAAGTGCACTGGATGTTTTGTAATCAATAGGATAGAGAAAAAAAAAAATGGAAAGAATAAAATGGAAGCAGGACAAATATTTATTCTGAGGCCAATGTTATTAAAAGTCTCTATAAACTATTATCTCTGATTGAGGTATCCTGCACAGCTACAGAGACTGAATTTTAGGCAGTAACTAGCTAAATGTGAACATTAAAAATGTACTTAAATGTGTCCCATATGTCAGCATTTGCTCATTTAGAAAGTTTTAAACTATTTCTCCTGAGAAATTCCAGAAGAATTAGCTAAATAATAAATTGGTTAAATTTCAGAAGAATTTGCTAAAATTCTTAGGTGAAATAGGAAAATCATTGAAAAACACCACCACCACCAAAAAACACCTGTAGCAATGGTCATAGTTTCAGGGATCTGTTCTGGGGTGGCTAAGGTAAGCACTTGGAATAGAAAGATGCACGAGACTGCTTCCTATTATCCCCAAGAGACTGATAACACAGTAGAAGAGGCAGACATTTACAAACATAGAGTGCTGTATGTAAATATGGGAACTATAACAGCGACCTTACAAATGTGATTGCAGTCCTGATACAACAGAAAGGTCTGTTTATTGGGACGGTGAGCTATTCTTCACAGAGCAGAAATCCCAGAAGAATAAAAGAGAAGGAAATCATTGGCAGAGTTGGTGATTTGAGAACCACTCAGTCTTCTAATAGCATGTGGGTGAGCTCTTCACAGAAATTCAAAAGCATAAAAAGACACACGTCAAGCAGAAAATGATTCAAACAGTCCCGACGTCAAAAGCTAGGTGCTGAGAAGCGGGGAAGTGCATTTACCATTTTTATAGTCTACCTTTTATTTTCCTTGAACAAAGCTGTCACCGCATGTATTTCCTTTCTGGGGCTAAAATTGGACCAGTCACAACTACTGTCTATATCTGAAGCTAGTACTGAGAGGTTGTAAAGGATGTAGGCATTTCCAGCTGCATTTTGTATTTCTAGTCTGGGCTCTCACTTACTAGATGGTAATGTGTACCTTCTTAGCTCCTTCATATTTAATTTTCTTCTTTATTAGATTAAAAAAATTATAATATCTATTATATAGCATTGTTATAAGATTAAGGATTAGCTCAAATAATATCAAAATGAAAAGTTATAGTATTATTTTAGATTTCATAGAAATTGAAGTAAATAATAAAAATAAATAAAATATTATTAGATTATAAAATCCTGGTGAAATGGGTAAATGATTTTAATTGTGTGTTATTAAAATAGGCACAAAATCAAATAAGCTTAATAATGTCATATGCAGTAAAGAAATATATGGAAGTAATATCCTTCCAACAAAGGAATCTCCAAGCATAGGTGAGTGTAGTATGAAAATATTAAAGGAAAAAAATTGCACCAAACTTGACTATATTCTTTGAAAAAAAACAGAAAAATTCTATATAAATATGTATATATAAAGAAATATAAACATATATGTATATTTACCCATACATATATATGTGTGTATCAGGATAGTATATGATAATCAAAGCAAACAAGAACATTATAGAAATATGTTGACGTCTGTAATAAACATTTATGCAATATTAGCTGATAACTTAAGCAAATGATATCTGTGAGTTAATTCCAGATTATTTCACTATAATTAATTCATTATATTAAGAAAATCATATGCTTGTCTACACCTGTTACAGCATAGCACTACAGGCATTGCTTAGTGTTAGGGTACATACCTGATAGAAAGATACCCCTGAATTTGAGATTCAGTACCACAAATTAATAATAATGATGATAATAATAATAGTAATCAATGTATACTTGTAGAGAAAAGCCATGTGATGGTGCTCATTGTTTGTTTACATTATAAATTTTTACCAAACAATTAACAGAAACTCTCTTAAATTGTTATCTCAAAGTTTCTGATTTTATAGCTGATACTTAATGGTAAATTCTTTGGCATTTGTAGCACAAGATTAGAAGCAAGAGAGAATGCCCAATATTTCCTCTTCTACTTAACGTTGTACTGGAGATACTGTTAATCGAGACTAGCTCTAGCATTGAAGAGGAGGGAATAACTCACTATTTGTCACAAGTAACATGACTGTTGAGTGGAAGAATTAAAATGAATCTCCAGGAAAACAAAATGCTGCAAACAAATTTAGTTAATTCAGCATAAAATTGATTTGTATCTTATCTGCAGGCAAAATGTAATATAGAAAATGTTTGCATAATTTTATACACAATGAATAATGTCCAAGACATCCCCCTGCACTAGTAGCATATTATCAAGTGATTTTAAATACATTCAGCTAAAACCCAGATCAAGGGCAAAAACTTCCAGTACTTACTCAAAATATGCTAGCACTAATTATATGCCAACTCCAGTATGCATAAGAGAACTTATTAATTGCTCTCAATAGGATAGTGGTCAGGAAACCTTCTTATGAAAACATCCATTGACTTCAAAGCTTTGATCACATCTGGCAGGAAAAGTTGTGGGAAGTCTTGTGAAAGGTTGGAGTCTGAGAGTTACTAAAGCAGACAGATGCCAGTCTTCAAACTACAGATGTAGGAGCTTAGGGAACTGAATCTGGCTGGAGGAACAAAAAGATTTATATGTGTGTATTTGCCACAGGAATCAAAAAACAAATAGGTCACATGATCTGATTTTTCTGCATTTATTTCCATATTTTAACAATAATTTCCATATCTTGATTTGTTTTCCTTTTTTTTGAGACAGGGTTTCTCTGTGTAACACTAGCTATCCTGGAACTAGATCTTGTAGACCACGCTGGCTTCAAACCACAGAGATCTGTCTGCCTCTGCCTCCTAAGTGCTGGGATTAAAGGCATGTGCCACCACCTCCCAGCTCCATATTTGATTTTATGCTAATACATATTTAACTATAATTTATTGAATAATAGAAGTTATTACAGTCAGTACTTTGCCTCAATATGAAACTCAGCTAATCACGTGAAAAACATCAGGGCAATGTTATTCAAAGCATGGAGGAATTTTCCATGTCGATGTTAGGTTTGTAAATTTATTTGGTAGCTATAGAGGCCATGCCTGCCAGGAGACGAGACTCTCCTCCCTGTCCTCCTCTCCCTGTCCGGTCGAAATGTCCTAGTTCCCACCTCGTGCAGACACCCCCGGTTCAAATACAGGACATGCCAGCAGGAAGACCAGGAAGGGACCTGCAGACCTTCTGCATGCTCTCTGTTCCCCTAGACCCAATCATCAGCGTCATCCCATTGCTGTAACAGAACACCAATGTAGCCTCTCTTTCCTGTCATCACTGTGTCCTAGCCCCCAACTAGGGTGAACCCCACCTGCTCATTCATAGGCAGCAGCTGCCAGATGACCAGATAGGCTGAAAGTGAAACTTCTCTGCTCTCTCTGTTCCCCTAAAGACCCAATGTTCAGAATCATCCCTAACACTGTACCAGACCATCTCCCCCTAGCCTCCACTTGCCCCGTCCTCCAACAAAAGCAAGCATTCCCCATGAACACACCAGCTGAACAGGTCAGTTAAACAGGCACCACACAGAAAACACACACTCAGAAAATCTAGAAAGGAACCAGAAACCAAGGAACAAAGCATCTACCCAACAAAGAGAAACTCAGAAGTCAGCAACTAATCCTCCAAACCCAGACACCTAGACACCAGTGTAAGAAAATAACCAGTAATAGCCAGTGCAATATGCTTGCACCAGAGCTCAACTATCCTACTGTAAACAGAGAATGCTCATTCATTTCCTGACCTCCCAGACCTGGCTAATCACACAGAAACTATACTAATTACAGCACTGCTTGGCCAATGGTTTAGGTATATTTGTAGGTAGCTTTTAGAACTTAAATTAACCCATTTTTATTAATCTGTACATCACCATGAGACTGTGGCTTACTGGTAAGGTTCCAAAATCTGTCTCCTTTGGTAGCTACATGGTATCTCCTTGACTCCACTCTCTCTATATATCTCTGTTTGGATTTCCTGCTTGGCTGTACTCTGCTAAGCCATTGACCAAAACAACTTTATTCATCAACCAAAGAAAGCAAAACACATACAGAAGGACATTGCACATCATCCTACCATAGCAGGTTCTGAATACCCCAACATACCTGAAACACAAGAAAAAGACCTTAAAACCAAATATATGAAAATGATAGAGGTCCTTAAAGAGGAAATAAATAAATACCTTACACAAACACATAATTGGAAGAAATGACAAAATCCCTTAAAGAAAACCAAGAAAAAGGGAACAGTTGAAGAAAACATTAAAACAATTCAAGATCTGAAAATGGAAATAGAAGCAATAAATAAAATAAAAAATGAGGGAATTCTGGAAATGAAAAATTTAGGGATGTAAACAGGAACTATAGATGCAAAGCAGAATATGGAAGAGAGGACCTCTGGGTTTGAAGACACAATAGAAAAAGTAGATAAATTGGTCAAAAACAGTATTAAATCTAAAAATTTTCCTGATGCAAAACATCCAGAAGATCTTTGACACTTTCAAAAGATAAAACCTAAGAATAATAGAACTAGAGAAAGGAGAAGAATCCCAGTTCAAAGGCCCAGAAAATATTTTCAATGAAATCATACAATAAAACTTTCCTACCTTGAAGAAGGATATGCCTATAAAAGTGGATATAGAACAACAAATAGATTGGACTAGAAAAGAAAGTTCCTATGCCACATAATAATCAAAACACTAAATGTTCAGGAAAAAATAATATTAAAAGCTCCAAATGACAGAATAACATATTAAGGCAGAACTATTAGAATTACACCTGAATTCTCAATGGAGACTCTGAAATCCAGAAGGGCTTGGACAGATGGAATGTAAGAGATCACAGTTACTGGATCAGATTAGTATACCCAAAATTTGCAATCACCATAGATGGAGAAAGCAAGAAATTCCATTATAAAGTCAAATTAAACAATATATATCTACAAATCCAGCCCTACACAAGGTGGGAGAGGGAAAACTCCAACCCAAGGAGTGTCCATGAAAACACAGAAAATTAATAATCTCACATCACCAAAACAAAAAGAAAGGATACACACACACCTCACACCCACACTTCACATACACACACCACCATCACTACCACCAAAAATAAAATAACAGGAATAAGCAACCATTGATTATTGATATCTTTCAATATCAATTAACAATTCCCAAATTAAAAGACACAGACTAACAGAATGGGTGTGGAAACAGGATCCATCCTTCTGCTGCATGCAAGAAACATACGTCAACATCAAGGATAGATATTGACTCAGGGTAAAAGGTTGGAAAAAGATTTTCCAAGAAAATGAATATAAAAAGCAAGTTAGTGTAGTCATTTTAATATCTAGCAAAATAGAATTCAAACCAAAATTAATCAAAGGAAATGGAGAAACTATATATTCATCAAAGATGAAGTTCACAAAGATGGCATTTCAATGCTTAACATTTATGCCCAAACAGAATAGCACCTACTTTATAAAAGAAAGATGACTACAGTTTAGATCTAATATTAACCCTTACACACTTAGTGTGGGAAACTTCCATGTCTGATTCTCACCAATGGCCAGGTCATCCAGACAAAAACTAAATAAAGAGATGCTAGAGCTACCTGACATTATAAACCAAACGAACCTAACAGTTATTTATAGAATATCCCACCTAAACACAAAAGAATATACCTTCTTGGTGACTTAAGGAATTTTCTCAAAAATTGACAACACACTTGAATACAAAGCAATATTCAAAAACCTCAATATAGACAAGGAAACTGAAACAATTCTCTGCCTCCTATCTGAACAGCAACAACAACAGAAGCAACAGAAAGCTTACAAATTCATGGAAACTTAACAGCTCTCTGCTGGATGAAATATGGGTCAAGACAGAAATAAAGAAATGAAAGACTTTCTAGAATTCAATGAAAATGGATATAAAACATACCCATACTTATGATACAAAATGAAAGAGCTGCTAAGAGAAAAGCTCATAGCATTAAACGCTAAAAGAGATTTCATACCAAGAACTTAACAGCATACCTGAAAACCCTAGAACAAAAAGAATTTACCTAAGAGGAGTAGATGGAAATAAATAATCAAACTGAGGGCTAAAAACAATAAATAGAAACAATGAGAACAATACCTAGAATCAATGAAACAAAGAATTGGTTCAATAAGTAAATTAACAAGATAGATAAACCCTTACCCAAACTAAAAAGACAGAGAGAGAATATTCAAACTAATAAAATCAGAAATGAAAAGGGGAACATAACAAGAAACTCCAAAGAAATCCAGACAATCATAAGGAGATAATTTAAAAATTTGTATACCACAATATTGGAAAATCTAAAAAAATGGATAATTTCCTCCATAAGTACCACTTACCAAAGTTTAATAAAGATCAAATAAATAATTTAAATAGACCTACTACACCTACTGTAATAGAATTAGTCATTACAAGTCTCCCAACAAAAAAAGTAAGAAAAAAGAAAAGAAAAAAATCCCAGAGCCAGTCACTTTAGCACAGAATTCTACCAGATTTTGAAAGAAGAGTTAATGTCAATACTCCTCAAATTATTCCACAGGATTAAAAACAGTAGGAACATTGCCAAATACATTTTATGAGGTCACAGTTAACCTGATACTCAAACCACATAAGGACACAACACAGAGAATTACAGACCAATTTTCCTGTGAACAAAGATACAAAACACTCAATAAAATACTTGCAAACATGAATCCAAGAGAAATCAAAAAGAACATTCACCATGATCAAATGGGCTTCTTACCAGAGATGCAGGGATGTTTCAACATATAAAAATCACTAAATGCAATCACCATATAAATAAACTTAAAGAAAAAAATCATATGATCAACCATAGATGCCGAAAACCTTTGACAAAATCTAATACCCCTTCATGATAAAAGTCCTAGAGAGATTAGGGATATAAGGGACATGCATAAACACAATAAAGATAATGTACAACAACCCTATAGCCAACATCAAATTAAACAAAGAGAAACTCAAAGCAATTCCACTAAAGTCAGGAATGAAACAAGGCTGTCTGTTCTCTCCATATCTAGTCAATATAATACTTGAAGTTCTATCTAAAGTATTATCTAAGATAACAGAAAGAGGTCAAGGGGATACAGACTGGAAAGGAAGAAGTCAAAGTATCTTTATTTACAGATGATATGATTGCATACACAAGACACCTCCAAGAAATCTACCATGGCACTCCTTCAACTGATAACTACCTTAAGTGAAATGACAGGATACAAGATTAACAACAACAACAAAATCAGTAGTCCTCTTATATACCAATGACAAATGGACTGAGAAAGAAATCAAGGAAACAACACTCTTCACAATAGCTTCAAATAATATAAAATATCTTGGGGCAACTCTAAACAATCAAGTGAAAGGTTTATTTGACAAAAACTTCAAGTCTTTGTAGAAAAAAAATTGAAGCAGATATCAGAAGACGGAAATATCTCCCATGCTCATGGATTGGTAGAATCAACATAGTGAAAATAATCATCCTACCAAAAGCAGTCTACAGATTCAGTGACATCCCCTTTAAAATTTCAGCGCAGTTCTCTCCACACATTAACAAGACAATTCTCAACTTCATACAGAAAAACAAAAACCCCATGATAGATAGCTAAAACAATCCTGAATAATAAAAACACTGCTGGAGGAATTACTATCCTTGATTCAAGCTGCCTTACAGAGCTATAGTAATAAAAACCACATGATATTGGCATAAAACATATAAGCAGATCAATAGAATTGAATAGAGGACCTAGGCATGTATATCCACACACCTGTGGACACTGATTTTTATAAAGAAGTCAGAAGTAAATAATGGAAAAAAGACAGCATCTTCAACCAATGGTTCTGGTCTAAATGAATGTCTGCATGCAGAAGAAAGCAAATAGATCTATATTTATCACCCTACACAAAACTCAAATTCATGTGGATCAAAGACCTCAACATTAAACCAGACACAGTTTACCTGACAGATGCACAAGTGGGGACTAAGTGCAGGCACTAAGATCAACAGTTAAAAAATGGGACCCTCATGAAATCCAAAAGCTCCTGTAAGGCAAAGGACACTGTCAATTGGACAAAGCAGCAGTCTTCAGAACTGGAATTTTTTTTTTTTTACCAACTCCACATCCAATAGAGATCTAATATCTAAAATATACAAAGAACTCAAGAAATTAGATATCAAAAAACTAAATAATCCAATCAAAAATATGATACAGATACAAATAGAATATTCTCAATAGAGGAATCGCTAATGGTTGAGAAACCCTTAACAAAATCTTCAACATTCTTAGTCATCCAGGAAATGCAAATCAAAACTACTTTGAGAGTCCTTCTTTTTTTTTTTTTGGTTTTTGTTTTTTCAAGACAGGGTTTCTCTGTGTAGATTTAGAGCCTGTCCTGATATCCTGGAACTCACATTGTAGACCAAGCTGGTCTTGAACTCACAGAGATCTGCCTGCCTCTGCCTTCCAGTATTGGGATTAAAGGCGTGTGCCACCACCGTCTGGTATTGAGATTCCATCTTAAACCTGTCATGATGGCTAAGTAATAACAAGTGTGACATCTCATGTTGGTGAGGATGGGGATCAAGGAGAACACTCCTCAATTACTGATGTGAGTGCAAACTTGTACAGCCACCATGGAAAGCCAATATGGGGGTTCCTCAGATATTTGGGAATCAAACTACCTTATATTTTTGGTTGTGAGCCTAGCCTTTAACAGCTGAGCCATCTCTCCAGCCCGGGAATCAAACTACCTTAAGACTCAACTATAGCACTCTTGGTCATAGTCCCAAAGGACACTCCATTCAGCCACAAGAACACTTGCTCAACTATGTTCATTGTGGCTTCATTCATAATATCCAGAAACTGGAAACAAACTAGATTTCCCTCGATTGAAGAATGCTTAAGGAAAATGTGGTACAATTACACAATGGAATAACACCCAGCTGTCAAAAAAAACCTCAAATGCATGCAACTAGAAAGTAATCACCCTAAGTGAAGTAACCTGGACCCAGAAAGACAATTATGGTATGTATTTGTATGTCAATGTTACTTGTTAAATAAGTGAAAATCTAGTCAGAATCCACAGACCCAGAGAGGTTAGGTAAAGAGGAGGGCTCTACTGAGGACACAAATATCTCCCAGGGAACATGAAACAGAATATAATATATTTTGTGGGAACACTAGGGGTTAGTAGGGACAGAGATGGATGGATCAGGTGGAGAGGGAGAAGGAGGGAGAAAGTGCAGGACGAAACAGCTGGAATTGGTGGACACTTTGGGAGTGGTGTGGAAACCTAGTACAGTGGAAACTCCCTGGAATCTATGAGGGCAACCCTAGTGAGTACTGGAAATGGGGGATATGAAATCTGATCCGTCTATGCTTCCAGCTGTAGGACGGGATTGCATTCCATTGACTTTTGGCCAAATGGGTCCTATGGGAATCCTGAAACAACCTGCACTGATATTAGGACAGAGGGTCACTCTCTGAAACCTAACAGAGGGGCCCTGTTGTTGAGGACTACATCCACACAACTCACTGAACATAAAGAGGTTGCACTGGTGCCTGCATGGAGTCTTCACTTCTGTATTCTAGCCTCCTTTGCACTTGAAGGTTCTTGGCAGGTTACAGAAAGAGAAACCTGGACACCAAGCATGGTGGTTTGAATGACTAGGTATGACCCCCATAGATTCATGTGTTTGAATTCTTGTTCCACAGTGAGTGACATTATTAGGAGGTGTGGCCTTATTGTACTAGGTCTAGCCTTGTCGAAGAAAGTCTGTCACTGTGAGGGCAAGCTTTGAGGTCTCATATGCTCAAGCTATGCCCAGCGTGGCACACAGTCTCCTTCTGCTGCCTGCAGATCAAGATGTAGAACTCTTAGCTCCTTCTCTAGCACCATGTGTACCTGCACATTGCCTTGCTTCTTGCCATGACAATAATGGACTAAACCTCTGAAAGTGTAAGCCAACATCAATTAAACGTTTTCCGTTATAAAAGTTGCCATTGCCAACTATTTCTATGTCTGTTTCTTCACAGAAATAGAAACCCTAAGACACCAAACTCTCCACAAAACCTTTGACCTACAGTCTGCCCTGTCTGCAAGACATGGTAGGGCAATGGTGGCACAGAACTTGGGGGAGTGGCCAACCAACTTTTGGTTTAACTTGAGAACAACAGCAGGAGAGGGAAATCGTGCCCAGCACTGCCTGAATGGCCAGGAACCAGAAATCTGGTAGCCCAGAGACATAGGACAGAAGCAAATACAACTGTAAAAAAATATAAGTGAAATGATTTCTAATGATATTCTGCTATACTCATAGATCAGTGGCTTGTCCAGTTCTCATCAGAGAGGCTTGCTCAAGCAGTAGATGGGATTAGGTGCAGAGACCCACAGCCAAACCTTATGTGGAGAGAGAGTCTAAATTGGAGGTTTATTTTGGGTTCCTTTCTTGGAGATCAGGAAACTCCATGGAAGAGGGGAAAGAAAGATTTATAGGAATCAGAGATTATGGAGGATAACAGGAGAACATACCCACTGAATCAACTCAGCCGAGCTCATAAGGGCTCACAGAGACTGAGCAGAAAGCATGGAGCCTGTCTGGATCTGCACCAGCTCCTCTGAATAACAGCTATGGCTGTTAACTTGGTGGTCTTGTGAGACTCCTATCAGTGGGAGTGGGTGACTCTTTTGCCTCCTCTTGGGACTCTTCCTACTGTTGGGTTACCTTTTCCAGTCTCAATATAAGGGTTTTTGCCTTGTCTTGTATCTTGTTTTGTTGTGTTTGGCAGATGCCTCTTGGAAGCCTGCTCTGTTTTGAAGGGAAACAGAGAAGGAGTGGATCTGGGGCAGAGATTAGGGGAGGCATCTGGGAGCAGTGGGGGGAGGGGAAACTGTGGTTAGGGTGTATTATATGAAAGAAGAAAAGTATATTTTCAATTAAAAATATAAACTGCAATAGACACAATTTATTTACCACATTGTGTGGAAGAATTTTGATTGATAATATATGATGTTAGATTATATTTTTCCTTTCATAGAGAGAAGAGAATTTACCCTATAGACAGTCAAGAATTAAGTATCAATAATAAAGTTTTGAGATCAAACCCACACAACTGTTAGGACACTGTCCCACAATACTTAAACTTGACGTATGTGACAGTTTTGTTTGACACACCAGTACTAGTCAAAGAATTTCATTGCAATTGTTGCAGTTATATAAATACAGCTGAGCCTCAGAAGGAGCTCTCTCCTTTCTGTCTCCCTTCCTCCCTCCCTCCCTCTCTCCCTCCTTCCTTCCCTTTCTGCACTATAGCCTCTCTTTTCTAATAAAAATTGCTTATTCCTGCCAGCATGCATGATGGCTCTGGTTAAACTCAGTGGTTTACAAAACAAAAGAGAGAGGTGTGAACATGGAAAAGAGACTTGTTGAGCAAGGAAAAGAGGTGCCAGAGGTGGAAGAGGTAATAAAGGGAAGGAGTAATCAATGCATTGAATGTATGTGTGGGATTTTCAAGTATATATAATCTTTTTAAAATTGGAAAATTTGAGGACTGTTGCGCAGGAAGCTGATGCTCCACAAAGGAAGCCTTGACTATAAATTTGCAGATTCTGTAGAGCTAGCACCTTAAATTTTAATATTTCCTTTGCAACAAACACTTAAAGAGGGAGACAGAGAGATGGTGACTTTTAGAAATATTGCTCTAAAACTCAGAAACTGGTTTATTGTTGCAGTGAGTTAGTGCTCTGAAAAAAGCATTAATTTAACATAAAAATCTTTGTGAAAGATCCTGAAAGAACCATAAATAATGTGAAAGGTCCTGAAAGAACCATAAACAATATGGAAGGTCCTAAAGGAACCACCAAAACCTGATAGTAATTCAAGTCATGTCTCTTGTCAGATTAGAATTGAATAGTTAATGGGTCAGAATTAAAGTTTTCTTTTTTCTTTCTGGTAACTGTTTAAGCCAACTAGAGATAATTACTTCCTTATATGTGTATAAATTTTAGAATTACTGCAGGATAATGTCTCTTAAAAGGCAGAATTGTAATGGGAAACCACAATCATAGTGTTAAAATATTTGCATATGTTACAGTTCTTAATGTGAATAAATATGAAAGTGTTTCAAATTAACAACAAGAGCAAGGATGTAAGTTCTCTAATACTGATTAAGGCAATGTGTCATATTTGCAGATTAGTATGGCACAAACAGGAGAATTAGATCATGGAATTTAGCTGTGTAATTTTCTGGTTTTTCAGACAAATATTTAGTTTTTTCCCTGATCAGTTCCTATATATCTTCATGCTTAGTTCAGCATAAACAGCCTTTGAAGACCTTTTTCATCGGTAATACTATTAAGCTTTGTTTTGTGGTTCTTTGTATACATTTTCTGTATAATTGTCATTTTCAACACTGGAATATATGTACTTAACTTGAAGACCTTGGCTGTTTTAAAACTTATTTTTTATGTAAAAAAGGAGACTAGTACAGTGCCTTCCATCAGCCTTTAGCTAATATTTGATTATTAAAGTAGCAGCAAAATTATTTTGAGAAAATGCTGTAAAAATAGGAACTAAAAAATAAACAGTCATAGTCTTAAGTATTACTTTTTTTGTTTATCATTCTGAAGATAAGAGACCAACAGATATAAAAAATGTCATTTGAGATTTATACATGGCAAAAGGTGTGAAAAGTGTTGTTTCGAATTATTTTCTAGGAAAGAAGGCACATATTTACTTAAAGATACGTTTTAGAAAATGGCATATTACTATGCCTCCAAATGTGAATTATCTGTGTAAAACATTGAATCTTCAGCTGACATTTTTCCAGTGACACCAGATATTTCAAGTAAAAAACCTCAACTCTATTAACAGCCAGTTTAACTTATGAGAATGTAACATTTTCTATACGCTTAAGGAACACAATGATAACACGCTCATTACTCTGTGCATCTATTTCCTAGGCCACAACCCAACAAACACTTAACCACTTTCCCTTAAGTCTGGTACACTTATAAGAATTCATAGAGAATACAGGTGACTATTATGCTGACATTTACTATTATCCTAAATGCCACATTCATATCTAAAAAAATGTCATCAGCATTACTGCTTGCATCCCCCACCATCACCACAACATCAGGACTAGAGTCTCTAAAGTTAAGTATTTTTGTTTAGAGTGACTGATGGCAATCAAATCAGGTGCATAATGCACACGGTTGTTAATATTCAGAAGAATTTTGTGGACATGTAATTAAGTAATAGTTATCAGATAATTAGCCCCACCTCCTATCAGAACCAGGAGCAAATCATATTGGATTGAATCAATAAAGTTTTATCTCCAGGCCACTTGCACAGGGTCAAAGTCATCTGCTAAGGGGTTTGAGATAGTGCAGGCTTCCAAACAGCGAGTCAATCATACCGGTCCTCTTTTATAGCTCCAGAATCTCTCAGTCCTTCACTTCTAGCAGTTATGTCAGGAAAAAGTTAGAGGGAGAACCACTAAAGTGGTTTATAGCCAGGCTAGTAGCCCATCTTCATGTCATACTGGTCATCTCCAAGTCTTATGACCCAGGACCTAACTTCAAAGGAAGCTGGAAAATCTTTGTTCCTGTCCTTTCTGGAGAGAGGAGGATTGGTTAGCATCTTGCTTGTCTGTGAAGCTACAGAAAGAAACATGGTGTGTGCCCTACATTGGCTCCTTTTAAACTATTTCTTCCCTGCTCTGCCCAGAAAACAGTACAATTGCAACTGTGCCAATCACTCCCAAGTAATAAACCATTGCTTTAATTCCCAGAGCAGTCTCAGAATAATAGCTATTTCTATTTTTGGACATGACATTTTTTTTTTGAAAAATAAAACTATTGTTTGAGACTGAAGGTGGCCTCTTATTCTAGTTTCCACTCTCCTTTGTTGAGAAGCCAGTTACGGGGCAGGGGGACTGATGGTGTTTTTCCACTAGCTGTAATCCTGAGCTGTTCAGGATTGAGGTAAGTGACATAAAAACTTCAAGTTCCAGAAATACTCAGTAAATGTTCAAATTCTGTGACTGAGATCTGTAATCAGTGCTCTGTTGGCATGATAATTGTTTAGTGATTATTCTTTCTCTCTTGGGTGCATGGTAGACTGACTGGAAGCTTGTCAGCCAGGTTCCCTGGATTTCCACAGAGTTGAAATATAGTCCTAATGCTTTCGTTTAGTCTATGTACACACAGCCCCACTCTTTTCTTTACAGAGCTGAGATCCTGCATGTGGGCTAACTCTTGAACAGAAGTTCTTAGGAAACTAGCTGCTGGTGGCTAGTTTTTTGCTATATAATCTGTATTTTAATATATGTATATATAAAATATGTATAATAATAATGATACATGTACTTTCCCAATATCTGTGGAAACTAAGCTGGCTTTTAATGTAGTCACTCTGGTACCAGACCATTTTTATTAATAACATTTAAAATTTATACTTCTTTTGCATTAATTCCAAAGGTTTTTTTGAAGTATATTAGGCCATCTCAGTTGTTGTTAGGAAAACCATCTCAGTTGACTTGAGGAAAAGAAAAGGCATCTTTGTTGTTGTTGTTTAGAAACAATAATTTATGAGAAAAATCATAAAACTTTCTGCTACTTTCCTTAAAAATCTAAAACTTCATTTGGTGTATGAGGTTCTTCTGTTCATGTGTTGCTTTCATTGGTTAATGAATAAAGAAACTGCTTTGGGCCTGATAGGGCCAAACTTAGGTAGGTGGAGAAGATAGAACTGAATGCTGGGAAGAAGGTCAGAGTAAGAGAAGCCATGGATCTTCTGCCTAAGACAGACACCAGTTAGAATCTTGCAGGTAAGCCACAGTCACATGGTGACACACAGATTAATAGAAATGGGTTAAATTAAGATGTAAGAATTAGCCAACAAGAAATTAGAGCTAATGGGTCAAGCAGTTTTTGGTTTAATGAATACAGTTTCTGTGTGGTTATTTCAGGGGCTAAGCTAGCCATGTGGCCAAGAAGAATAAAGGGACTCTCCTTACAACATTCATTCTATAATGTAATTTAAGTAAATAAATTTGTAGTCATGCTGTTTTTCTTTTTATAAATAGTATTTATTTGTTTGTTATGCAGTGTTCTGCCTGCATGTATGCCTGTACACCAGAAGAGGGCACCAGATCTCATTATAGATGGTTGTGAGCCATCATGTGGTTGCTGGAATTTGAACTCAGGACCTCTGGAAGAGCTGTCAATGCTTTTAACCTCTGAGCCATTTCTCCAACCCTATAGTCATGTTCTTTAAACACTGCCTGAGAAGTGTAGGATCTCTTTGGGAACTGGGCAGGAGTTAGGATTAGCACTGTGGGAGTCTGGATGAGAATGGTCCTCATAGGCTCATATGTTTGAATGCTAGTTTCCTGGTTACTGGAACTGTTTTGGAAAGAATTAAGAGGTGTGTCACTGCTTTGGGGATGGGCTTTGAGGTTTCAAACCCATGCCAGGGCCAGTCTCTGTCTCTCTCTCTTTCTCTCTCTCTCTGTCTCCCTCCTCTCTGCTTCCAACTTGTGGATGAGATGTGTGTTCTTGGCTACAGTGTCATGCCTGCACACAGCATACCTGTACCATGCTCGCTGCTGTACTGGTTATGAACTCACCCTCTGGAACTGAAAACAAGCTCCCAGTTAATGACTTTCTCTTCTGAGTCACCTAGGTCACGGTGTCTTTTCACAGCAACAGAACACTACCTAAGCAAGCACCATACCTGTTTTGTTTCAACTATGCAATTGCCTTTAACTAGTACTGAGAATATTAATTCATAGCATTAATACATTATTAACTAAGGACAAAGTTTTCAAAAAAATGGTTTACATGAAACAACAGGGCAAATTAGATCAATACTGAGGCTTATTTGTTTGCTTTCTGATGAAGCGAAAACGTAGAAGAGCTGGAGCTCAGGGCATCAAGACTCTCTGCAGCATGCAGGTGTGTTGATGCGATGATTTTGAGTGTAGAAAAATCATCAATCACTCATATCTCTTCAAAAATGAATGTTGAAACAGGCGGTGGTGGCACACCTTTAATCCCAGTACTCGGGAGGCAGAGGCAGGTGGATCTCTGTGAGTTCGAGTCCAGCCTGGTCTACAAAAGCTAGTTCCGGGACAGCTAGGACTGTTACACAGGGAAACTCTGTCTCAAAAAAAAAAAAAAAAAAAAAAAGAATGTTGAATGCACATCTGAATAGACATAAACAATGCACACTACACTCTGTCTTGACAGCTTGGTCATCCCACACATGTGTGCTGGATTTAACATTAAATATGAAACCTTGGGGCTATTTTGTAATGTGAAATTACCTACTATGTTGTCAATGTGACAGAAAGCTGTGTGACTTGTGGCATGGGAGGGGGTCATTGGCTACTTGACTAAATTCACAACAAAAAAAATAATAGATATCAGAAGAGGACAATTACCTTAATTATCGTACAATAGTTAAGGGAACAGTTCACCAGGAGCACAAACCCATTCTCCGTTCCAAGATTTAGGATGAAAGCTTCTTAGGTCTTTGTCTCTTTGAATGGAGAAGACTGTGTGGTTTCACAGATAACTGCTCAGCCGTATATAGGTCAGACCCTGAGTTATTAGTCTTGAGGAGGAGTGTTAATCTCTTCCTGCTGGTCTTAGAAGCAGTTGAGCATCTGAGACTAATGAAGTGCTAACTTCCTCATATTGGAATTTGCAAAACTCTAGCTCTACTCATGCCCAGGCTCCTTGAGTTTCCACTGTATCAGTCACCTATGATTGTCAAAGTCCCTTCTACACCCCTGCCCTAACCTGAACCCTTAGCCTAGTCTCAGAGTACACAGATGCTTCTTTTCAAGAGGAAAGGGGATTTGAGACCATAACTCCTTCTTCAGAGGGCATTGCTGTATTCGTCACTTTCCTCATTATTGAGGGCAAATACCCAACAAAAGCAGTTTTTGACTCTATTTTTGATGAGTTTGAGAATCCGGTCTCTCCCGGAAGGGAAGGCGTGGTGACAGCTGGTTACACTGCATCCCTGATTAGGAAGCAGAGAACTATGCAGTTTCTCCCTTTTTGTTTCCTTTTTGTCTTAACTGGGTACTTCAGCCTACAGAGTGTCTCTGCCCGTATTTAGAGTGGATCATCCCACTTTTAACCATATCTAGAAAGTCTCCCACAGGCACACCCAAAAGCTTGTTTCCTAGGTGATCCTGGACCCTGTCAAGCTCAAAGTATTTCATTCTAACTCCTCTGAAATCTCAGTCTAGTCTTCGTAGCCTCTCAATGCCTTTAAAATAAGAATTAGTATGTTTTAGCTAGCTTTCTTCGGGCTTAGATATGTATTATGTATGCATTATAGTACATTTGAAAGTGAAAATCTCCACTCCACAGACGTTATTATTTATTATTGTTATGTTAAATGGTCCTCGTTATACAGCCCTTAAAGTCACAATCTTCCTGCCTTAGCAGCAGAAAGGCTGGAATTATAGGAAAAATCACAATGGTCATAGGTAGTATTGATGTTCTAAAAGTAATTTAGCATAAAACAATTGGTTTCATTATGACTTTTCAAACATCATCTCTATCTTTCCCCTAAATTTCACATGTTAAACACCAATATTCAAATGAGCCAATCTACTTGTTGCTCGAAGATTAAACTCCATGTACTTAACTCTCCTCCTTATTTTTATGAAGTAATTCCTCACTTACCATACAGAGGTAAAGGACAATCTGAGAAAAAAATGTTTTTAACTAATAGTTAAAACATTAAACTAATAGTTTTTTAACTTTAAACTAATAGTTTTTCAAAGATTTTTTAAAAAGAGAGAAAATATAATTTGTTTGGTAGTCACTTTTATTCATTTTATGTAAATTGTCTATTTTTTCACAAATAATTCCAAAGATGTACCTCCTCCACTGTAGAAATCAGGTTATTCAAAGGTAGAAAAGAAGGAGAGAGTGTCAGGCACGGTGATGTGCAGGTGTGGTTCCAGTTAATCCAGAGACTGAGGTGAATCTCTTGGCCCTAAGTGTTCAAAGCCAGTTTGGATACCAGAGCAAGTCTTAGTCTCCTAAGAAGAAATATGAGGGTCTTGAGGATTCAATGGTTTAGTCCTCTTACAAACACCCTCAGAGAAGACTGAGGAGCAAGTGTCTTGACCTCCCAAGGTGAGTATAGTCTGGGTTCTGAGACATACCAAAGACCCTTTCAATATTCTTGTTCTTAGTGGGAAGAAAAAGTGACCATAATGAAAGATTCTCTTCGATCTATGCTGATCTACTTACCCCATAAAATCCATTTCAAAAGTTGCATAACGTCTTCAATGGCAATTACATGGCCACATAACCTCCTTGGCCTAGATGTTTAAAAATAATCTTGGAAGTCTCCATGTGACCTTTCCTCTCGAGTGCCAAGTTCATAACAAATTTAGGATTTTATTGCTAAATCAGAGATAGACAGAGAAATGGGTCTGTGCAAAAGTTTGTTTTGAGGAGACATAGTGACTGCTTAGAAAGAGTGTTAGAAAAGGGGAGGACTTTGCAGTGGCAGGCTGGACAGGAATTCTTGCAGGCATAGAGCAAAGGTTCTAAAAGTTGAAGCCTGTAAGGGAAGAAAGAGCAGAGGTCTTGAAAGATGGGATCAGATTAGACTCATTAGAGGTTGCAGACCTCTGAGGGTCAAGAGTCCAGGAAGCTAGAGCTTCTTCAGCTGACAGTGATGAGCAGCTAGCTGTCCAGACACAAGGCCATTGGTTCTGCAAGGCATCAAGGCCATTGGTGCTAATGGAGCTGCAAATGTTGAGTAGAGCAAGGATTGGATACTAGGTAAGAATGGGAAATAAACAAAAGGAGAGTAGGTTTGTGATTAGTCAGTTTTTATGTCACTGTGAACACCTGAAATAACAACGCAGGGAAAGAGGGTAATGTTAGGCCACAGTTGGAGAGGCCATGGTAGAGTTCCACTGGTTCTTCACCAGTGTTAAGGCATAGCTGTTGATGGGAGCATATGACAGAGGTTCACTTCCTGATAAACAGGAAGCAGAAGGATAAGAAAGGACTAAAGAAGCCAGGAGTGGTGGTGTACACCTTTAATACCAGAACTGGGGAGGCAGAGGCAGGTGGTTCTCAGAGTTTGAGTCCAGACTGGTTGAAACATTGTGTTCCAGGGCAGTCAGGGTTATATAGACAAACACTGTCTTGAGAAGAAGGAGGAGGTCTAGGGAGCAAGGATAGTCATAGAAAACACACCTATCAGTGACCTACTTTCTTTAGCCATTCCTCAGTTCCTAAAATTACTACTAACTTCCAAAATAGTGGCATGAACTGGGGACTAAGCGGTCAAAACATGAGTTGATTGCCAGCATTTCATATTCAAACCCTAACACTTTTTTTCCTGTGAGGAAAACTCTCTTAAATGTTTGGTGATAGGAGATTCACAGAAAGGTAGTAAGATAGGCTCAGCTCAGTAAGATCATGAGCATCTCCTACTGACTTATGCCAAAGGGGCATGAGCAATGACTCATTTTGTCAGCCAAAACCTCTATGATGTAAAGCCCTTAAGTGTAGCAAAACATTGCAAATTTTTCAGTGTAGCAATTTTAGTTATTAAAGCTGAAGAAATATCCCTGGCTGTCATGTGCTTAATTAACTACAGTGCTTCCTGTGTGTTACTTATTAGGAAACCCCTCTTTTTCTCTACTGCATATTTATTAAAGAAATTAATCTGGTCCAGGTGATGGTGGCACATACCTTTAATCCCAGCACTAAAGAGGAGGGTGGATCTCCAAGTTCAAGGCCAGCCTGGTCTACAGAGGGAGTTCCAGGACAGCCAGGCCTGCACAGAGAAACTCTATCTCAAAAAGTTAAAAAAGAAAAATCATCTCTTCCAGGCACCCAATTTGAAGCTTTGCTGAGGAATTTCAAGGTCACCAAATCAAGGACTAAATTATTAGAAATTTAGCTTAATGTTTGGTGGTGGTGTACTTCTTATATATTTTTTATGGAAAATAAGTGGCCATGTGCCAAAAAAACCAGTAAGACTATGTATGGTCTCACTAGTTTTCATAGATCTACAAAAAATGCTTCCCTCAAGACGTATAAGTTGAATATATAAATCAAAGACTTACTATATGAAAATTGAAATAGTAATTAATGACACGTGATATGTGTGATTGAAACAATATTAAATGTAATAACTTCTTCCCCTGAAGTAAAAATACACATTTTGGCTTTCTTTTACTGAAAATAGATTTTTTACACACAATATATTCTGATTAAGGTTTACCCTTCCCCAACTCCTCTGAGCTCCTCGCCACCTCCCCTCCCATCTGAATCCACACCTTTCTGTCTCTCACTAGAAAATAAGAAGATATCTAAAGAATAGTAATTAAATAAAAACCAAACAATCCAGAATAGGACAAAACAAATAAGTGGAAGAAAAAGACGGGGGAAAAAGCCTGAGAGGCACATAGAGACACAGTGACACACAGGCTTGTGCCCTTGGCCTCAGCAGCTTTATGTTTATGTCTCATGTACTTTTTGTTTTAAAACCATCTTGTGTGTTTTATTATTTTAAACTGTCCCATCTCTTTGGATAGTTTTCAGTATTTGTTTATTGTAATTATTATTGCAACATCATTTTAGTGGAGTGACTGAGGTAATGGTGTAGAAGAAAAATCGTGGAAAATGTAAAAGGCTGCCAAATGTTCCTTCATTTTGTATTTACTGCTCTGTGTTCTGCTGAGGAACATGTACATGTTGATAGGTACAAATAAATGACCTGACCCATATATTTACTTGCAACCTGAACCGACTGTCTGGCCCTGGTCAGTTTGAGTTCAGTGGACCTCAACTGATATGATGCTATAATAAATTCTAGATAGCACATAGCACCAAACTAACTCTATGTCCAAAAGCAAATCATGACACAGAAATCAATGGCAGAGATGATATTTAATTTAGTTCTGTAGCTACTCATTAAATCCTGTGTTCAGTCTCCCAGAGTTAAAAGAACATTTCTGTGTCATGGTGGAAATGTTTAGGAAGTCTTCCTTGGCAGTGATGCCTCATCAAGACAACCTGTAAATCTTAGTGATTGTAAAAGAACCTACTGCATGCTCATGAAGCCGTTCCTCCCAATCAGATGTGTAACATGGTCACATTTGCCACTAAATATTCCACTTATGATAGATACAATGTTGGAAACTTTTCTCACTGTACAACTTTTCCTGTTTTACCAAAAATTCCAAATACTCTTGATTCATATTTTCATCCAAATTTTGTTCCTCCCTATGTTTTGTTTTCAAGTTCTAAAATAGCTTGTAAACTATCTGAGAAAGCTACATGAAATAGCATAAGACTTCTATTAGTGATATTGTTTATTAAGGAATCTGAAAAGATATTGAAATACTGTAAATGATTGATGGCCACCTTAACAATTGTGTCACTAAAGTATTATGTTAATCATTTTTGATTATTCTCAACCTTAAACAGCATTCCGTTCTCTTCTACTTTCTTGATGTATTCTATTTCCTTGGCCACCATTACCAGAGCATAAATAACACTTCATAACACCTCTTCCAATAACAGGACACTCAGCACTCCTCTCGGTGAAAGAAGCCCGCCTCATTGTGTGGTTTAGTAAGGAAGAAGTTTGGGACTTCCTTACATGACTGTTCCTCTTTGGTTGAGTGACCAGGTTCAAGTTATAACCCACACAATTATCTATAGTAGCTTTGTCCATGACTCATTCAGGTACGTTACATGGATCAGTTTATACTACTTGAATGCAAGGAGACAGATAGTAATTGGGATTTTAGAGGACAGAAATGTCTTTCTTCTATGTAAGCCACTAAAGGTACACTTTCCACCACTGAACTCTAATAAGAAAACTGTCTTAACCATAACAGGCTAATATGAAAAATTCAGACAATCTTGGGACCAACCCTAATAGGACTCTCACTGTATTAGCAGATTTGCAACAAACTGAAGTGATTCAATAATGATCCTAGCTTATTCACATAAAGTCAAAAATTATTTTTAATTTCATTGCTTTCAAAAAACATCACTCCTTCCTAGGCCAGGAGGGATGGGGGTGGGCCTTGGACTTCCAACAGGGCAGGGCACCATGCCCTCTTTCAAGGAAGAAGGGGGAGGGAGGAGGGGTGGGGGGGGTTGTGGGAGGGGACCGGGAGAAGGGGAAGAAAGGAAAAAAAAATTTATTTCTTTAATTATGTTCTTGAATGGAAAAAATAAAACAAAACAATGTATGGAAAAAACAAATAAATAAATAAATTTAAAAAAAACATCAGATCTCTATTTTTTATAATGATCAGTTTTATGGTAGTATAATTAACACAAAATATATTATGCTTTTCTGAATGATACAGACAGGTAAGAAAGAACACTGTACCATCTGTAAATTATCTTTCTGCACTCTCTTCCAAGACCTGTTCTTTTTCCTTCTATGCTCTCAAACTGTCACTCTTCTGTTTTCTGCTATGATGTGACAGTTTCTATTGTGTAGAGCATCACAGGCATAACATTACACAGGACAAAGTCTACTGGTCTTCCTCAAAGAATATTATTTTGACATAAATACACATTATTGCATGTATCTGTAATTATTCCTTATTGTTAAGTAAAATTCATTATACAGATACTCAAATGAATTCAGTGGTTAATAAATATGTGGGTTGTTTTCAGTGTAGGGCATCAGAAATAAATTGAGCATATATATCCATATATGTTTGCATAGGGTATGTTTTCAAATCTTGTAGGTGAACACTTAAGAACAGAGTAACTACAACATGTGCTTGGTTTCCCTTTATGATTTTAAGAACATTACAAGAAAAATTTTCAATTGTTTCTCTATCTTACATTATCTTTAAATGTTTTCTCTCTACATTTCCTTTAAGTTGGTCTTACTATCTTTATCTCACTAATTTTCCCACAATGTGGTTGTTACTATCACCTAGTGATTTTCTTAATTCTAGTCATTAGAGTTTTAGTATTTAAGGCATTTTCTTTTCAATATATTATAATAACTCTCAATATATAGAACAAGTTAGTATAATTACTAATTTCTTTGTCTAGTATTTCTATGATCTGTGTTATTCTTGTGAGGGTTTTCAGTACAATGTTTTCCCTTTTCACCATGTATTTTCCTGCTTCTTTGAATCTCTGGACATTTTTATTTGGATGCTAAATACTGTCGTTTATTGGGGTTTGATATATGGTAGGCATGGTTGTAACCAAGCAAACATAATTCAAAGCTGTTCTGGGGATAGTTATGGCGGGTAGAAGCAATCTTATTCTTTTTTTTTTTTTTTTTTTTGATCAGGGTATTTTTTTTTGAATTTTTTTTCCATACATTGTTTTGTTTTATTTTTTCCATTCAAGAACATAATTAAAGAAATATTTTTTTCCTTTCTTCCCCTTCTCCCGGTCCCCTCCCACTACCCCCCCACCCCTCCTCCCTCCCCCTTCTTCCTTGAAAGAGGGCATGGTGCCCTGCCCTGTTGGAAGTCCAAGGCCCACCCCCATCCCTCCTGGCCTAGGAAGGAGTGCATTCAAAAAGACTCGGTTCTCAAAAAGATAATACATGCAGAAGAGATA
>PVIU01006733.1:0-98723 GCA_004026605.1 Ondatra zibethicus
CCTCCCTCCCTCCCTCCCTATCTCCCTCCCTCCCTCCCTCTCTCCTTTCTTTCTTTCTTTCTTTCTTTCTTTCTTTCTTTCTTTCTTTCTTTCTTTCTTTCTTTCTTTCTTTCTTTCTTTCTTTCTTGTTGAGACAGAGTCACTCTGGATGTCCTAGAACTCACTCTGTAGACCAGGCTGACCTCAGACTCAAAGAGATCCACTTGTCTCTGCCTCTTCAGTGCTGGGATCAAAAATGTGTGCCACCACGCCCAGATGGGATGCCACTTTTGAGACGGGGTTGTGAAATCATGTGACTTCTGTCTTGGAATGTTCACCAGGTAGACCAGCTTCCACTTACGAGGTCTGTCCGTGGGAGTGACCTTGAGGGCTACCGGTCATCCCTTTGCAGTGTTCCTGTGGTCAGGCTGACTTCAACTTCAAGCTTGGGTCAAGGGCAAGCAGGCAAACCACACCTGGATTCCTGCCCATGGAAACTGAACAGTCAGGTGTTTGCTGTTAGGAACTCGGTATGCAGCAGTCGGCAGCTGCTCTGCTCCAGCATCCTTGCTCTCTGGAGCTCACTGGCACTCATCTTGTCTGTGCTGTGGAAAGAAGCAGGGGTGGAAGAGATAGAAAGAGAGCTGTAGCAAAGATCCCACATTCTGAAGGCTTTGGGGACTGTAGCGATTGCTGCTGTGATTCCTGTCTTCTCCCAGAACCTGTCCCACTCTCTTGCTCTGCTCTTGTGCTGTTGTGTCTTCGTGGAACTCCCTCCCACCTTCTCTGATGGGATCTCAGGCCCCCTACTAGAGACCCTTACCTGTGCACCCCACAGATCTGCTGTGGCAGGCTGTGGTTCCTTTGTTTATAGTTCTGAGAACTCACTTGTGAAGCAGGTCTGATGTGTGATTCTCTCCACAAACTATGAGCTTACAGACTGTGTCTTCTAAAGGCACCTGAGTCCCTAAATAAACTCACAGTTGACCAACAGGTGCTCTGTGCCTGTCTTTTCAATGTCCAAAGGGACAACAGATTCTCGGGTGGCAGTGTTGCCTAAATCCACCCTCTTATGCAGAGTAAATATGCTTTGCTTTGTTCTCTGAAGAGACTTGGGGCTCATGTCTGTACTATAAATAGAGCTGAAAAGAAGAGAAAGAAATGTTCATTTACCCACTGGGAAACAGGCAGGCAGAGTACTTGTAGGGATCTGTCTACAGCGTGGGGATGCGCAGAGCCAAACCCGCAGTGGGCAGAGACCTGGGAAACGCAGGGTTTAGACCCCCTTTAATCCGATTAACCTGCAAAAGAGATAGAGAAATAATCATTTACTTTCTTCCCTTCCCTGTGAGTCTGGATAGTTCCTGTTGTAGACTTTGGAAGTTTAAGGAATGGCGGCGACATGTGTCTCCAGATTGAGACAAGTCTTATCCTAGACACATTGGACCTATACCTGAAGTGCGATAAGGGGCCCATCACACTGATGTGACAACTGCCACATTTTCGTGTCTCTAAAACCTTCCGCGTGAGCCCTAATGCAAAACTCAGTCTTAGCTTCCATGCTTGATCTTCAGTTTACCACATAAGGGGGCGTTTTTCTACGGGTCTGGGGAAATGAGTCAATTGGTGAAATGCTTGCCACGCAGATATGCGGGTCTGTGTTCAGGTTCCCAGAACCCACATGAAAAGCAAAGCTTAGTGATGTGCACTTGTGACCCCAGCACTGGACGGGGGGACATGTTGCATTAGGCGCATGGGCTGTGTCCTTCCGCCCTGCTCCCGGCCACCGAAATAATTACACAGAAAACTGTATTAATTAAATGACTGCCTGGCCCATTAGCTCTAGCCTCTTCTTGACTAACTCTCACATCTTAAACTAACCCATATCTAGTAATCTGTGTATCACCACGGGGTCATGGCTTACCGGGAAGATTCTAACCTACGTCCACCTCAGGCCGGAGAAACATGGCATCCGTCACACTTCCTTTCTCCCCAGCATTCTGTTCTGTCTACTCCACCCACCTAAGGGCTGCCCTATCAAAAGGCCACGGCCGTCTCTTTATTCAACCAATGAATAGAAATACAGAAGGACCGCCTACACCAGGGACAGGAGGGTCTGTGGGTCTCACTGACTAGCCAATCTAGACACAGTGAGCTCCAAGTGCAGAGACTTATGGTGTCTCTAAGTGCAATCTGGAGAGCCACTGAGGAAAGTGACTGCTATCAACCTCTGCCAAATGTCTACATGTATGTGCACCTGGACCCCCCCCCGACAGGAGCACACACATAGGAAACACAAACATGGACATGCATGCCCCCTTCCATACACAGAGGGACTCTGTTTCGTCTACCTGCAAAATTCTGCTAAAGGAACACACAACAGCACTTCCCCCAACCCCATATGCACATGCATGATGATGGATATACAACACTACAGGCACTGAAAGTCACAGCAAATACTTAATGTAGCAGAGTTAGTTAGGAGTCTTGGTCCCCCAGTGTCCCCACCATCAACACTGAAGTCAGTTTTCAAAGATGGGAAAGTCAGACAAAGTGCTAAAGCTTCACGATGCAAAGGGGTTGGAAATGTGACCAATGTCTGTGGTTTCTATGACGCAGGAGATGGAGCTATGGATTTTATTTTATTTTTTTTTATGGATCAAACCAATAGAAATGCTCTAAGATATCAACTGTTTTGTTTTCAGGAAAGGCGCTGAACGCTGACTTCTAGGGAAGGTGGTGAGGTGGGGGAGGACAGCCCTGGAGGAGTCTTGCTGCAGCTGTCTCTGCGTGTTGCCTTTAGTAGACCACTCCAAGATTTCTGGATCCAACAGTGTGAGATTCTTCACTGTCTGTCCCACGGGAAGCTACACACTCGCTTCCAACTAATTTAGAGTTTAGAACACGTGCTGAACAAATCTACTTTGGAATATCATTTGCAATTTATATCTTATGAGAGTATGACATCAGATTTCACGGTCTTCGCCTATTCTTGTGCGTGGTCCTTGGTTGCCGTGGTAACAGAGTTGCCATGGATTACCCTGCAGGAGTTACAAGGGTCAGCAAAGACCAGAGCCCTGCCATTCTTCATTCAAAGGTAATTGTCCCTGCAAAATGTGACTTGCTTCAATATTTAAGACCTGAGTGCTGATATTAAAGTGGAATGATACTTCAGTTAAAAACCAATAATTAACCTTGTCCTCAACTCCAGGTCACATTTTAATAGCAATTTCATAAAGTGGACATTCCTCTGTCTTTTATTCTTGAAGTCCCCAGACAGGATTTACATAATCCATCTCCTGGAAAAGCACACGGGTAATCGTCGCAATTTATTTCACGGTGTTGTCTAAGCCCTTGAGACCTCCCAACTCCGGTTTCTCTCTAAGAGGTAATTGCACACATCTTGGGAACCTGGGAGGTAGTACTAAGGTCCCAGACACCATCTCCTTAAAAGGATCCACAGACTGGAGGGACTTCTGTCCCCACGGCCTTTTTGCAAAATTTACTTTTAGATAAGCATATGGCACTTGTCATTCTGGTAAGTACCTTTCCTCAGAAGGAGTCCTTGATGTCCCAGGTTTGCCATGGTTACCTCACAGAGTGATTTGGGTGTCAATGTGGAGATTGTACAACCGGCTTTTGCTGTGCCCTAAGCTTTCTGATGATGAATTAAGAGCATCCTTAAGTTATGACGATGCCAGTCTCTCCCTGACACTTCTTTCCTCACCGGGTTGTTTTAAATTACCACAGTCAATACCTACACAGCATGTCATTAAGGACCTTGCTTAAATACCTCCTTAAAATTCCCAGTGCCAGTGGCGTGAAATTCCAGCCCTCATCACAAGAAACAGGTAAAATGTTCCTTTCTTGCAACACAGGCATTTGACATTTCTTGGCATTTTATGTTATTTGAAAAAGTAATTTCAGAAATCGGTTACAAGTTAAATAGCTATTTTTAATTATCAAAGACAAAGTTGAAACTCATATATTTCATTCACATGTATACGGACATATGGGTATATATAGATTCCAGGCAGATCCAAACATATTTGAAACATTTTCATATTAAAATATAACATAAAATTTTGATTGTTTAAAATCTAAGAATCTAAGTATTTAATAACAAAAAGTTATAATAGTCTAAATTTGCTGTGTTCAAAAATCTCCCTTTGTTTATTTTGTAAAAAAGAAAAAACAAAAAACAAAAATGGTCTTTCTTGATTGCCAGTTTTGGTTCTAATGATCGATACAATCAGATGTGATGGCACATTCCTTAGTGTTAGCTAGGAAAGGAAGCAATCCCAATTCACTCAGTTATTAAATACATTGATTATATGACAGAACATTGCTTTCTCTGAGAAGAGAAATTTTATTCTTTCTGTGGCGTACAGAGGAACTCGGGGCAAGATGTTTGATTTGCTTTAGAGTCTATTTAAATCGAAAACACTGTGGGTGAGTTACACTGCTCCTAATCTGATTTTGGGGTTTGAATCCATATCTCAGCATGAGGAGAGAGAGAGAATGAACTCTGGAAAGTCAGTGTCAAGTTCACTACAGAGACTCTGTCTCCCTTGTGCTGACCCCTGCCTCGGAGCCCTTACCCTGCTCAACAGGGCTAAAGGAAGCCAACTGGTGACATTCTGTTCACTAATCAGTGATGAATAGCCCAACTCATTACTAAGAATTATCTAAGTGGCTTTTGTTTGCACTCATCGGGTTTCAGAGAATATAAACCAGTCCTACTTTTAAACCCCTGTACCCAGGGCTTACTCCTTACACCCTTGTTTCACAGATTTGACTTTTATGAATGAAGGACAGAGAGGCTCCTTCTTCAAGGATTTGCTGTAAAATAAACACTGTAAATATGTGTTACTGTGAACATATTCTTTAAAAGTTTGCACCCCCAAATGTGGTCTCTGAGCGTCAGCTCCCCTTGTGCCTGTGATCCTGGGGGTATTCTCTCTAGGATCACCTGTCCCCTAATGTTCCTGGGGCCCAGAAAGAGGTGGCATAGAGGAGTGAAAAATCAAACTGAAGTGTGAATCAGTTGGACTCAAATCACGGAATGCATCAGTTATTCTATCTGAGACACTAGCATGCTTACCAAACACCCAGTGTTTGTTTGCACTGATTTTGACTATAGATGTTATTATTTTATTGTGGCCCCTTCATCCCTCTGAGGAATCTCAGCTTGCCATCTCCTTCTTTCAAACATGCCCATGAGGGAGAGAGCCCACAGGTACGCATCTAAAAAGATAATTCTTTAAGACATTTCTTTGTTTATCATAGATAATCTGATGTAATCCAGGTAAAAGATTTTAGGATTGATTGAACAAGTACTAAGATGCTTTTAAATAAACACCACTCTATATTAAACTATTTTTTTATTGTCTCTCAATTCTTTATCATTTCTTTTTTCCCTCTGGAATGGCACCTTCTGAATGACAGACATTTAAAAGAAAACTTTTCAAGCAAAACATAACAAAGAGCTCAGGACCGTCCGGGATGACAGGGCAGGATATTTTTTCTAGACAAAATGCTTAGTCTTGATTATGTCTTTTCTGCCAGCTCCATCTAAGTTCCCAGCCCCCATCCAATCCTAAAACACCAAACAAAAGCACTCAGGCTTGTTACTTCCCACCTTTCTCTCTGAGGTCTGAAATCAGTTAGGGGCTGCTGGAGGGCATTGTTCCTGAGCTGACAGGCCTCGGTCTGGGTCCTCCAGTGGCTCAGTGCAGGAGAGACAGGCCGGCCCCCCTGCCGGCCCATTGTGGGCTTGTCCTCAGTTGCCTCCCAGGTCTGGAACTGGTAACAGCCTGAAAACCTGTTTGAAAGGACAGAGACTGTGTCTCTCCGCTCCAGCCAGGGCTTTCAGCACCTAGAAAACCCTGAAATGAAGTTAAGCTCCAACCAAAGACACCGGCAAACTGCAGGGGTCCTTTCTGGTGAGAGCAAGATGCGTTATTCACTTCACATTAGAAAAAAGAAAATTCTGTATCAGGCCGCTTCTGAAGATACTTTAATTCAGAGAATGCATGTTATTTTTTTTTTGATTAAAACCAAACAAATAAACAAACTTTTGGCATTGTACATTTGAAGGGTACAAATATCAGTCGCTAGAAAAAGCAATCTCCCAAGGAACCACTTTTGGTAGTCCACAAGCTTCTGATGGAAATAAATACTTTATGGAAGGCAAGCCAATGTTTTCAGTTAAAATTTCTTGGGCAAAATTCCAAATTCCCTTTTATTCAATTTTTCCTTCCAAAAGACGTCAACTCCGTCATCTTGAGTGAGTGTTTATCAGGATACACAGCGTTCTGTTAGTGGACAGTAGACACTCTGTCTACTTCAGAATGGCCTTGCAGCTTGCTCTCTCTCTTCTCGCTCTGTTCTGCACTTTGGACACGGCCTTGGATGGAGAAGAACTGTGACTCAATCCAGCCATGAAACTTTCAGGGTCACTTTTCCTAGGCTCAGAGATCCTGTTAATTTTAACTTGCCCCCAAATTTACACTTTATAGGAAGAGCAAAACCCACAAGTGTTGCTAGGTAAAACATAGTTTCGTGATTTTGGTAAGTATTGATTTTAGTGATGGATTGGCAAAACAAGCCAGGTATAAATATGTCAAATCCTTAATAGTTTACCATCCGTGAATTCTTGTATATTATGTAGCTCAGTGCCTAACTGGATCCAAAGGAAGACAGAAGGCATCGCAAGTACATCACACACACAGACTACACGTCATTGACACACACTACACACAGGTGTGTGTTTGAGCATGCGTGCCAGCACAGGCCAATGGACATCTCTGAATGTCACCCCTCAGGTTTCATCTCCTTCCATTTGGAAATAGGATCTTCTTTTCATTGCTTACTCTCTGCAATCATTTAAGCGATCGTCCAACTATGTGAACTCCTCCTAGATTGTTTATTTCTTTTAAAATTTGATTGATTGTTGAAGGAAGACCTTGGCTGTGGATGATCTGGTACTTGATATGCAGTTCAGGCTGGCCATCAACTGATGGTGGTCCTCCTGCCTCAGTCTCCCAAGTGCTAAGAATTTAGGTGTGTTTGCTGCTATGGTTGACTTTTCAATGGCAACTTCTCCTCCTCTCTCTTCTCCTTTCATTGTGAATTGGCAGTGTTTCTATTTGAGCTACTTAAGCATTTTTTTATCAGCTTTTTGAGAGTTTCAAATAACAATTTCTGTCACCTCTTCTGCAATAATTCCTAAACCTCGGGGTGTGGGGTTGTGTTATATGTCTTCTTTGGAGGCTGACTATTCTAGAGTCTCCTATTTTTTGACCCTGGACTAGTTATCATTGTCTGTGCTAATTGCCAACTACTGAAAACAGAACCTTTCTCAAAATGAGGTTGAGAGATGCATTGATCTACGAGTTTGATAGTGAGTCATTAGGAGCTGGTTTAACACTGTGCTGGCTAGTTTTATGTCAACTTGACACAAATCAGGGCTGTTTTGAAAGAGGGAATCTCAGTTGAGAAAATGTCCCAAACAGATTGGCTTGTGACCAAGCCTGTGGTGCATTTTCTTGATTGATGATTGAGGTGAGAGGGTCCAGCTCATTGTGGACCGGCTGCTGGGTGGTTGGTCCTGGGTGCTAGAAGAAGGCAAGCCAAGCGAGCCATAGGGACAAACCAGTAAGTGACATCCCTCCATGGCATCTATTTTAGTTCCTGCCTTCAAGTTGCTGTCTTGATTTCCTTCAGTGGTGGACTGGGACATGCAAGTATAAATGAAACAAGTCCCTTCCTAGCCAACGTGCCTTTGGTCATGGTGTTTTTAACAGCAATAGAAAGTCTAAGACAAATGCTCTGTTGGTTTAGCAGAGTAGCAGTGGCTGACTCTTCCCTAATTCTGCTCAAATGTAGGCTCTTGGTCTGATAATAGTGCCAGGCATGTGTTTCTATCTTGTAGATCAGAACTTAAATACAATCAGAAAGTAGTCGGTTACTCCCCTACCACTGTCTATGTATTTATGTTTACTGTATTTATGCCACTGTTAAACCATTAGGTATATCCTGCTGGACTGTTCCTACACAAAAATGGAGTATTTATTGCTTTTCTGCAGTCAAGCCTCCTGTGAAGCTTCCATTTCAGGCCCTTGTTCTGGCGGTCTGGGAGAATCGAGAAAATCCAGTTTTCCGGACTCTGCTTTGGGGAGTCACAGTGTTCAATGCTGAAAGTTTTTTAATCATAACAAGGGTTTGTAAGAAGCTAAAGCGCCTAATAAATTCTCCCCAGGTGGCGGCAAGTCTCACAACCATACCTAATGTTACGTGACTCATCCATCACCTGCTCTTTATTTGAACGCGTGTTAACCGAACACCTGCATTATGACAGGGAGGCTGCGTGGAGGAAAACAAACACGGGGCCTAGCCAAAGCCAAAGCATTCATCACCTAAGGTGGAAGAAAGGTCACTGGTAACAGATGTTGACAATGCTGTGTGGTGAGAACCATAGCTCCTACCAAATATAGGCTGAGGTTTGGACACTGGGGGGGATAGTGTGCCCGCCAAAACACCTATGTCCTCCCCTTCCATCCTCAGTCATCGCTGAACACAACTTGGGACCTTGGGACCAATTATAGCCAATCAGTGGTGTGAGAGACTGAGATCTGGGCCACAATATGTGGGGACTTCTTGCTTCCCTTCCTTCCTTCATGGTGGGCAAATGGAGACTGCTTTAGTGGATAATGGCCATGAATGAAGGCTACCAAGCAGGGCTCCTTCCTGGTCTTAGTTTCTGGGAAGCCACTGGGGACTTCTCATTTCCCCGTTGGTCACCAGGGTCATTGAGAGTAAATCAGAAGATTCAAAGTTGCCTGAAGAAGGGGCCTTGAAAGTGTCCCCTTCAAACGCTGCAAGCGAGTCAGACAGACAAGTCTGGAGAGGAAATCAGAGGCCAGCACTCCTAGGGCTTGGGTCTGCCTTGCAAAAAAAAACTGGGTTTTCTCTTGAGACACCGGGGAGACACTGAAGAATTTTAATATGTTTTCCACCTTTGCACCTGGGGAAAAATTTACCAATATCTTTTGCAGAGCTCAGCTAATCTGACACACTAAAATCTGCTTTGGCTAATAAAAAAAGGATCGATCTTCAGCCCTCAGCTTTAATGGTTCAAACGTGTAATGCTTTGAATGTTGCACAATTGGTCCCTGAGTCTCAGGCTTACCCAGGGTTATAGGACAGCTGGTGAGACAGCTTGAGTGTTTCTTCCACTCAGACATAGCATCCATTTACAGGTCAGCCTACTCGCAGGGCAGGCTTGAGAAGGCCAAGGTGCAGTTGCCGACAGATTTATAGACCTTTAAAACAACGTTGAAGAAGCTCCGCATGGTCTCAGGGTGTTCTCCCAGGTTCCAAAACATTCCATAAAGACTACATGGTTTTTTCATACGACTCAAGAGCTACAGAGAATGACTTTCCATGCCAGACCGGGGAGGAAGAGGATCATTAACGAAGTTAGTTTTATTTTTTATGTAAAACGTATAAATCCTTAATATTTCTAATGAATGTTAGGGGGAAAGTTATAACTTCCATCTGATTAATGACGGCAAAGATAATACCATATGAAAAAGACACTGGTGTTCTTGTTGGCTGTAACTGAGGGGACCGTGTTGACTCCTAGTCAGTAAGGGCTGGGAGGCACATGGCAGTGCCCAGCGTACAGAGCTGTGTGGCTCCAAATGTCAGTGGAGCCAGACGCTGACAGTAGGGCTCTGGCTTTCTTCTCCTCTCTCTCCTAGATATGTCACACCTTTCCCCCACTTTCAGGTCAGTTTATCAGACAGATCTCTGCCTTGAGCGATGAACAGTCACCTGCCTACCTATTACACGCATCTCACAGGCTTCTTCCCATCTATCTCTTTTTGTTGTTGGTTTGTTGTTCCAGTTTTTCAAGATGGGGTTCTCTGTGTAACAGCTCTGGCCGTCCCATAACTCACTTTGTAGGACAGGGTGGCCTCGAACTCACAAAGATCCTCCTGCCTCTGTGTCCTGAGTGCTGGGATTAAAGACGTGCGCCACCACTGCCAGGCCTCAAACTTAGGATTTTTAAAAATTATTTGACTCTTCATCTCAAATGAACTTCCTTCCTCCGATCTTCATTTAGGATGTTAACACAGTTTGCCCAGTGGTGCAAACGAGAGCCCATAAGGCCTTGCTGAAACCCGCATTTCTACAAAGCACCAACCACGTTTGGTTCCTCACTGAGACTTGCCAGTTCTGCTTCCAACAGCTTCTTGACTCCAGTTGCTTGTCTCCTGAATTCCAAGGCTCCAATGTGTGAGTTTTGGAGAGATGCACTACAGCCCTCAGGGCTGTGATTCATTCCCGAATGTGTTCCCTTCCATGCAGAGACATACCTCCTCTCTCTCTGCTTAATTACTCTGTCCACACATCCTGAAGGGCTCGGGTTAGATGCAGCTTCTGCAGGCAGGTAATTTTGATGCCTCCATGTGGGTTAAGGCTCTGACACTCATCACAGCTTGAGCTTCGATGCCCGGCTGTTTCCAACAACAGGTAATCTTCTATTTAGTTGTTGATTTTTCTGGTTGAGTGTTTTTCTTTCCCTCGTAGATTGTAAGTCATAGAAAGACTGAAACCACACCTAATTTTCTTACCACTGCATCCCTGCACCCTGTGCAGTGTTCGGTAGATAAATCCTTAGCACTTATTAGACGGACACAAAGAATTAGAAAATGCCACCTTCTTAGTGTTTTTTCATCTTCATTTTTAATGTCATGCTTCCCGAAAAGGGATATTCTTATCATTTCCTTCCATGTGTTTCCAGATGGGCAACAGTAGGCAGAGAGCTTCCGAGATGCTGAAGTGCAGGATGAGTGCTGGTGGGGCCCAGTCAGCTTTTTATACAGTGTGGTGAGTGATTTTCATCTGCTCTTCAGAAAGATCACTAATGACTGCGTGCCACAGACATTTACAGTGGCTTTTTATTATTCCACAAAGGTTATATCTTTGAATGCCAAGGTTCTTTCAAATAAAAGTTCATGAAAATTGCACATTCGGCTGCCATAAAGGCCAGCACAAATCACGCTGAATAAGTGCACGCGTGCATACTCTTTGCTTTTTCTTGGCGTTGTATTGATTCAGTTTGGAGAGCGCATTATATCACTGACAGAAAGAGACGAGCGTAGGAAAACAAAAATATTATTACTAAATACATTCAAGCAACTTAGTATTTAATGTGCACACACAAAGACCACAGAAGGTGGTTTCTTTTTGGGTGGGGGTGGGGAGAAATATTGGCGTGCCCCTGTACCTATCCGGCATTATAGCCATGTCTTCACTCAGACTGGAAAGTCAAGGAGAAAGACTCACACTAGTCTTTCAACAGTGTCTACTGATCCATTAAACTTAAAATAGATTCATCTCTAGAGACAGTCAACTTCCCGGACACAGCAATTATGGTGAAAGATGGCAAGCCCAAGACATCCATTTAGTGGAAACCTACCGCCCCACAGAGCTCTGTCCATAATTCTCCTGTGCGGGCCCAAGTATCTGACTTGGCTCCCTATCTAGTCCCTGTCCACTCCTCCTCTAGCTTCAAAGAGCGGAGAATTCAGGGTTTCTGAACCTTGAAAAAGGAGGTGGAGGTAGGATACCCTGAGGAATATTTAATCAACTTTAAAACATTAAGAGAAACCCCAAAATAAAATGCAGTCAAGGTCAGCAGTTTTCAACCTGTGGGGTTTGACCCCTTTGGCCTTGGACGACCCTGTCACAGAGGTCACATATCAGATATTTGCATTATGATTTATAACAGTAGTCCAATTACAGTTATGAAATAATTTATGGTTGAGGGGTCACCACAACGTGAAGAACTGTATTAAAGGGTCGCAGTGTGAGGAAGGCTGAGAAACACTGGGCTGACCTATAGGTAGCTAATTTGAAGACATCATGATGAACTAAGTTCATGTAATTCCGATGTGCTCAGAGGAACGAAGCAAAGAAGCATGCTTACGTGTTCTAAAGTCTGTTTCATGAGCAATGTGTTCTGTAACAAAATCCATTGGATTTGATAAGAGCAAAAACGGGATTCATTTTCACGTTGGAAACATCAAAGAAACTTTTATGCACTGCACAGAGAACAGTGTGCAAATTCACTTGTTCTTAAAACTAATATTGATTGATAGGTGGTTGTGAGGGAAGTTATTCTACAAAGATGTGGGAGATGGGACTGAAATAAAATACAGATAACCAGGTCCCATCCCCTCCCTAAGGAAAAAAAAAGCCAAGACCCAGAAGAAAGCACTTATTTTATCTGTCAGGCCATGTTAGAGAGACCGCTAACGTGGAGTGCTTTTCCCTGAAAGAAAGAGAAAAATCCACCAAGTACCTAATCTAGGTAACAGTGCTGTCTCGGGAGTCTGAGGGAGTCTGGCTGCTCTTCAAAGTCTTTTGAATGGTGTGTGTTTGCATCAGACTTGAGGGTGGGAAGCGCTCCTGGGATGTGTCAGTTTGCGATTCTGCAGGGCACTGTTCAAGTCCCTTTCTTTATGGCTAACACTCCCAAATATGCATGGGCGGGCTGGAGATCTCTGCTTGCCATAAAAGGGCATGTATGTCTTGGTTCAATGTATTTTCGATAGCTAGACCTCATGAAGAGCAAATGTATTTCAGAGTTGCCTATGTCTATGTGACTATTGCAATTAAATATGAGAAATGATTTGAGACCCTTTAACTGTAAATTAAAGGCCGTACCTGCTTCAAAATCTAAGATTAAATAAAATACCTTCTCCTTGTTTTGATTCTCTCTTCTCTTCCAATTCCTTATTTACAAGCCAAGTTCTAGATTGTGGCTAATAATTTTGTATTCTACACTGTGCTGAGTAGTTTTATGTCCACTTGACATATGCTAAAGTCATCTGAGAGGAGAAAACCTCAATTAAGAAAATGCCTCCATAAGATCTAGGTAAGCCTGCAGGGCATTTTCTTAATTAATGGTTGACGGGGGGACCAGGCCATTGTGGTGGTACCATTCCTGGGCTGGTGGTCCTGGGCTCTATAAGAAAGCAGGCTGAGCAAGCCATGGGGAGCAAGCCAGTAAGCAACATCCCTCCGTGGCCTCTGCATCTGCTCTCGTCTCCCAGGTTCCTGCCCTGTTTGAGTTCTTGTCATGACTTACTTCAATGATGAACAACAATATGGTGTTGTATAAACCAAATAAACCCTCTCCTCCCCAAGTGGCTTTTGGTCATGGTGTTTCATCACAGCAATAGAAACCCCAACTAAGACCATATCCAAATTTGATTTTCACCGGAGCTATACATACTGTTTACATCTTTAACACAACTTATTTGACTATTTCTTATCAACTTTTGATTTATAATTGCTCTCTCATGCTTCTTGTTGGTGAGTCTGTGTGTCTAGACCACACAGTCTGACCATAGCTGTTTTAGTCACTGTATTGAAGACGTGTGATTATATGCCCACATGCTAGGCATTTGTATTTACAACATCTATTGCTCCTTCAGCACTGTTTCAAAGCCTTCTTAAGGAAGAGGTCTTCTATAGCTGCTATTATCACCTTGATTATCTTTGACCAGCCATGGACAGCTGAGGGAAGCCATCCCTAAACGTTCTTTTACTTTGATTCTTTGAGATAAGGTCTCACCATCTAGCTTGGGTTGGCCTAGAACCCACTATGGAGACTAGGCTTGTGGTGAATTCACAGAGATCCCCCTGCCCCTGTCTCCTCAGTGCTAGAATTCAAGGCATATGCCACCATGACTGGTTCCATAAGATCTCTTGATAGTTCACTACATGTAATGACTGTTATAAACATTTTAGAAAACATATTTCCTCAAAATAATTTTCATGTGTTTCTAGTGTTGGGGATCAACCCCAGGGCCTTGCCCACGCTGGGCAACCATCCTACCCCTGAGCATCCTTCCGCCCTCACAGTCACACCTCTTATTTAATTTCTTTTTTGATAATCTTTTTGCAGGCTGAATTTAAAAATATTTTAGAACTATTATTATTTATTTGTCTTGGTGTTTTGCTTGCATAGATGTCTGTGTGCCACGTGCGTTTCTGAGAAGGCCGGAGAGGATGTTGGATCCCCAGGAACTAGAATTACAGACGGGTGGGAGCAACTGGGATCCTCTGCAAGTGCAGCAGGTGCTCTTAACTGCGAGCCCTCTCTTCAGCCCTCCCCTCTACAGTTTTTATGCTAAGATAGGGTGTCACTAACTCGCCCAGACAGGCTTTGGGCTTTTAGTCCTCTGGCCTTAACCTCCTGAGCAGCGAGGACTGCAGCTCTCCACCAGGACACCGGGATCACAATAATCCTTTGACATAACTGTTATTGTCATCCTCTTGCTTACAGATGGCATTACCGATGCCTAGAGAGGTCAAAGTCACTGTGAGGAAACGACCACGCTGGCAGTGAGGCATGTGCGTTTGAAACCGCTACACTCACAGGTAGTATCTTGCGATGATTTTCAAATAAAATTATATTTAATTGAAATCATTGCTATTTTCTTAAGCCATTTAAATTACATTATATCCAGATGGCATATATGCTCAGGAAGAAAAAAAGTTTTGCTTTGATTTGAAACCTGAAATTCAGGGAAGATTTATCAACACCCGAGCTGTGCAATGCTGCTTCAGGCTCCTCCTGCTTGCCACACCAGAACAAATACCTGGTTCCTGGGGCTCTAAAAATGATGTTTTCTGGGGCATACTCTAATATCTCAAATTACAGAAAATGCAATTTTATCTTTTTTTTTTCTTTTTCTAATGAAGTTTCAAAGCTAAAGCTAGGTGTCACACAGTTGTAATTCCCACACTTGGGAGACTGGCGTAGAGGACCAGGAATTACAGGGGTGTCTTAGGCTATACTGGGAGAACTTAGCTCTAACTACACAAAATAAAAATGAAAAAAAAAATCAAGTTTCAAACACATTTCTATGTAGTCTACATTCTCTGTGCTTGCATCAGGCCCAGGGCTAACAGCTGAAGAAGCCAACTTGAGTCCCAGGCTGACCCGGTGATTGCGGGTGAACCAGCTATGCCTGTGTTCTCGTAGGTGGGTGTAGAGGGCCACTCCTGTTAGCTGGAAATGGTTCCTGAGGAACTAAAGTTGCACCATTTGAGTCTATTGGCTTCCCAGGCTTTCCTCAACAGATTTCCCCATAATGGAGGCCTTCAAATACAGAATTAACCCTGTTACTTCTGGAGGCCAGAAGTTCAGTGTCCTAATTAGGGTTTTATTGCTGTGAAGAGACACCATGACCGTGGCGACTCTTATAAAGAAAACATTTAATTGAGAGTAACTTGCTTACAGTTTCAGAGATACACGCCATTATGATCATGATGGGGGGTATGGCTGCGTGCAGGCCGACGTGGTGCTGGAGCTGAGAGCGCTACATCTTGCAGGCAACAGGAAGTCAACTGACTGTCACACTAAGGGAAGCCTGCTCCCACAGTGACACACCTTATCCAACAAGGGCACACCTCCTAATAGTGCCACTCCCCTTTGGGGGCCGTTTTCTTTCAAACCACCATATCCAGGTAGCCCCACTAGAGCATCTTTGCAAAATGGTTCCTTTTGAGGCATACAAATGGCTGCCATCCCTGTGTCTTCACAGGATCATCTTGGTGTGTATCTGTCTCCTCGTGTTTTCTTATGAGGAATCTAATCCTTGGCTTCAGACTCATTTGCGTGACTTCACTGTACTAAAGTCCTGTCTCCAAAGTGTCACATTTGGAAGGACTTAAACCTATGGACACTGGGAGAATTCATAAGTCACATCAAACTTACTCTATCTATCCATCTATCCTATCTATCCTATCTATCTATCTATCTATCTATCTATCTATCTATCTATCTATCTATCTATCATCTATCTATCTATCTATCTATCTATCTATCTATCATCTATCTATCTATCTATCTATCTATCTATCTATCATCTATCTATCATCTATCTATCATCTATCAATCTATCTATCTGTCTATCTATCTCTATCTATCTATCATCTATCTATCTATCTATCTATCTATCTATCTATCTATCTATCTATCATCTATCTATCTATCTATCTATCTATCTATCTATCTATCATCTATCTATCTATCTATCATCTATCTATCTATCATCTATCTATCTATCATCTATCGATCTATCTATCTGTCTATCTATCTCTATCTATCTATCATCTATCTATCTATCTATCTATCTATCTATCTATCATCTATCTATCTATCATCTATCTATCTATCATCTATCGATCTATCTATCTGTCTATCATCTATCAATCTATTATCTATCATCTATCTCTTCTATCTCTATCTATCATCTATCTATCTATCTCTATCAATCTATCATCTATCTCTTCTATCTCTATCTGCCTATCATCTAATTATCTCTATCTATCTCTATCAATCTATCATCTATCTCTTCTATCTCTATCTATCTATCTATCTATCTATCTATCTATCTATCTATCTATCTATCTATCTAATTTATTCCTTATAAAAACTCTCCAAGATAAATGATATTACTGGACAGCTTTAATCCCAGCACTTGGGAGGCAGAGACAGGAGAATCTCTGTGAGTTTAAGGCCATCCCGGCCTACAGGGTAGTTCCAGGACAGCCAAAGCTACACAGGGGAAACCCTGTCTCAAAAAATGAGCGAGAGAGAGAAAGAGAGAAAGAGAGAGGCGATACTTTGACATTTGCAGCTATCAAATTGAGGAAGTAGGAGATAGCACTGTGCTAATCCGGGCCTTTCTGGTGGGCTGATACTTTTTCCAAGCTCTATGCCATGGATGACTTAAACTTTGACCTTTGTTATGAAAAGCCAGGATGATTTTGCTGAAGCCTTTGTTCTCAGGGCTCCGCAAGTACACTGATTTGAATAAGGAGCATCCCCTATAGACTCATTTACTTGAATGTTTGGTTCCCAGTTCACGGTGATGGTTGCGGACCTTCCAAGGAGTGAAATTTTGTCAGAGGAAGTGTGTCACTGCGGGTCTTCAGGGTGTATAGCTCCACTCCACTTCCTGCTCTCTCTCCCTCTGCTTCCCATGTAGGGCTACACCTCCCTCTCCATGGTGGGCTCTATTCCTCTGGAACTTTAAGCCAAAAGAAGCTCTTTCTTCCTTACGTGGCTTTGGTCGTGATGTGTTTTCACAGCAACATAAAAATAATTGATATACCCATGCCTCATGAACCCACCATCTAGACCTAGCACATCAGCTGGTCAAGTAGGGGCTACTGTTTAGATTAAGCGCCTTCTGTGGTTTAAATAACCCCCAAACGACAGCATCAATTATCTTGGGATTGGGGTTAATGGTTACAGAAAGTCCCAATAAAGGGATGCCTTCAGCCTCCTATCCTCTTTCTTTGAGTGCTGTTGCCCCTGTGTGATACCTTCCCCCACCTCACCGTGATTCCCAAGCCCTGGGCAGAAGTCTGGAGTGCAGAACCATTTAGCGACTTCCCTGGATGGAACTCTTCAATCTAGATGGCTTTGAGCTGGGGTTTGTTTGCCTGAAGGATTTTGGAAGCTTTGTTTTAGCAAAGCAGAGGCCGTTTCTGGATCTCACACTGTGATTTGGGTGGCCGGCTCTGAATATTAGAGACCACATTTGCTCTCTCGCTTAGTATCTGAGGCCTTTCTCTGCGTGTGAGCACTGAATCCTAGCTGATAGGGGTCAGGCCATGAACACAGTGCCTGCAGCATTCTGGGCCTCCTTCTGACAATGCCGCAGGCACTGAGTTATTAATTGAAACCCCCAGTTTGCCAATTGCAAGATTTTCCTATAATGAAGATCTATATTTTAAGTTCAGTCAATCTGAGTAGAAAGTACAAAGGTGCAGCGGAGGTCAGGACCTGTGGGTCCTAATGTCCGGTGTTAGGGGAACTGACAAAGGGAGGCTGAAGCTAAGTGTGTCCTGAGGTGGATTCTGATGGGTGCCACCATAGAAGGAAGATATAAAAGGCCAAGAACATAGCTAGCATCAGGATGGAAGAGCATAAGTGATGTGTGACTCTTGGGGAGAAGTTCTGGGTGTGTGTTTGGGGGAAGTGAGGAATAAGCCAGCTCCTAAACTGCAAAGTGAGGCAAGAAGACCAGGAATGGCCGTGCCACGCTATTGGGAACTTGCTGAGGGGAGAAGAAAAGAGGGTCACTTGCATTTGATAGAAGTGGTGTCAGAGGGTGGATAGCTCTGTAGATAACAGGGCTCAAAAGAGGGAAAGGGGCCACTGGGAGGATCCAGCAGAGAGACCATAGCTCAGATGGGCAACCTCAGTAGTGACAGAGAGGCAGGATCAGAAGGGAGTTGGGGAGGTATCCAGGGCTTTGTCATAAATGGCGTGAGCTTAGGAGCTATGAACGATGGTGTGAGACTCCTGTGGGAACGGCAGCTTCCTTGAGACCCACTGAGCTGGGTCCCACTTTGGCAAAATGATGTAGACACAGTACTCAGGTATAAAATCCTCAAATAGAAAAATTTTAAATTAAATGAATTTTTAAAAGGTAGCATAGACATGCCAAAGACGAATGGGACTCTCTGTGAAAAGTCAGGCCTCCGCATCGAGGTTGGTATCCCGCAATAGTATCGACTTCCCATCCAGAACCAGGAAAGCAGAGTTCATAAAAAGATCTGCGGTGAGACCATAGGAGATGCCTTCCCTACAAGATAGAGACAGTGAAGTGGCTGAGATCATCTGTGCAAACATTTGCTTAATTAGTATGCCGCGACGAGTTACATACGATCTCTGTGTGTTTATATACATACAGATCCTGTTACTACTAAACACAGAGAACACAATGGGCAGAGAGGCCTAAAACCACAGTAACTGCAGATGCATTGTTCGCCAGCAGATTCCCACTCCTGCCACAGCAGACTACGTGGGCTCTGTGGGTTTGAAAGAAAGTGGCCCCCAAAGGGAGCGGCACCATTAGGAGGTGTGGCTTTGTTGGAGTGGGTGTGGTCTTGTTGGAGGAAGTGCGTCACTGGGTGTGTTTCGGGGCGGGGGCGGGACTTTGAGGTCTCTTTTGCTAAAGCTTCCCTCAGTGTGACACGAAGACCACTTCCCCAGCGCCACGGCTGTCTGCACATCACCATATCGCACCATGATGATAATGGACCAAACCTCTGAAAATGTAAGTCACTCCAGTTAAATGTTTCTCCTCTGTAAGAGTTGCTGTGGTCATGATGTCCCTTCAAAGCCACAGAAACCCTAACTAAGACAATATCCCTTGGACCATGAGCTACTTTTACCACAGACAGACAGACGACCGGAGGCTAAGAGCGCTTTTCTCCTCCCCAGGAAGCCCAGGGTTCCATCCTCAGCACCAGCCCCAACCCCCGCTGGGGGGGGGGAACCAAAACAACTCAAATGAAGAAACTTTGACATTTTGTGACATTTTCCCTATTCCTATCTTAGGCACGATGCAATTTGAAAGTTAGACTTGTTTAATTTAAAATTGTAAGTCATGATTGTACCCATGTTTTATCAGATAAAATACACTTAGTACCACTGTGTGTATACCAGCTGAGTGTATACCAGTGGAATGGTGTCTGATAGGAATACACTTGCAAATTGTATATTTAGGACTGTGTACATGGCTATGGCTTTTAATTTCATAAAAGTCGAGCTATTTGCTAGTTATAAATAGCAAAGGGATCTTAAGGCTTTTGTCATAAACTTCCGTGAAAATCTGAATCTGGGGACAGTTTCAATAACTCGAGGCTCTGGTTTAAACAGAAGCGTCCCCATTAAGGATGAGCGGTAAGAGTCATTTAAATACAGTACATAAAACCTTTCAGCATTTTCTGATGAGGCGGAGGCATACACTAAAGTCACATTTACTGATTTTAGAAACAAGTACAGATGATAACGGAGCATGGTCTGTGAGGTAATATTGGGGTGTGGGAATGGGGAGGATGGGTAGGCAGGGCATGGGTGGACCCATGGAGCCCAGTGTCTGGCCATCCTAGGCTAGAAGAATGCAGAGCCAGGGGCTGCATTTTATAAAGCATTCTTGTGACTTGGTCTTCAAAATTTCATTTGTTTGGTGGCAGTGTTGTGAGTATTAGGACTACAGGCATGTAAAACTCAGAATTTTAGATTCAGAAAGGGTCTACCAAACACGTCTTATTTTCATGATCAATTTTGAGTGGATCCACTGGGGTGTTTGACTGTGGTGTAGATGACCCTGTGTGTGCTGAGGTTCTCGACTTTGAAAACGGACTCTTTCATGGGACTTATTTGTCAGTTAGCCGGAGATATTTCTCTAGGTTTCACCTCATTAAAATCTACCAACCAAGACAAAAGTAAGACTCTTCATGCCTAGAATAGAGAGGAGGTATGTGTCATTTTAAGTCAAATCTCAAAGAAAACCACCCAGAGAAAGAAACCTGTGGTCAAGATGACACATTCCTGATAAGAGACAATAGAGACAGACTGCCTAGCTAGTTAGTGGTATTCAGACATGACTCAGATAGCCAGAGAGAGTGTGGGCAGATATAGCAATAGCTGATTTGTATGTGCATATGTGTGTGTGTAGACCAGAGGTCATCGCTGAGTGCAGCTCCTCAAGGCTCTATGCTAGGCTTCCTTTTTTCTCTTAAGACAGGGTCTCTCACCATCCTGGAGTTTGCCAACTAGGCTGGGTTGACCGGCCATATCCAGCATTATAAATACTTCACACCATGCCTAGCTTTTTATGTGGGTGCTCGCATCCGAGCCCAGGAGAGTTGTATTATACAATTTGTCCAAGGGACTCCACATTGTCTGCATTGTCCACAACAAATACACAAGGTAGCAGTGTTGTTTTTGTTTGTTTGTTTTTAAATCAGTGTTGGGGAGTTAAAGAAGACCTGTAGGTGGGTGAATTGGCCAGAGCTCTTCCCTTTCAACCTGGGAGAAGGCTTTAACCACAAATGACTGTCCCTTCAAGGACATTGCTTTTACTGTCTTTTTATTCTGTTGTCTTTGAGCCTTGGCATTATGGGTAGTTTAATGACCACCTTGCACCCACTGTCCTGTTACTGTCACTAGCCATCTGAATAAGACAACTTAATGGAAGCAAGGACCTTTATTTTTCTTTCTACTTTCGAGAGTTTTAGTCCACCCATGGGTGGGTGAAGAAAGGTGAGATTCACAGTGGTGGGAACACATGGGTAGGGCAACTTAACATAGAGAGGAGACAGAGGCAGGGTTGGGCTGTAGCTATCAGGACAAGAGTGTGGTGGCCTGTCTCACCCAGCTAAGCTAACCTCATATTGGTCCCACAGCCTTCCAAAACAGTGTGAAAACAGATGAGTCTGTGGGGGGTGTTTCATGTCCAAATCATAACAATCACCAAAAGCTAAAAACAAAAACCCCAAAAGAAAAGAAAAGAAAACAACAACAGCAAGAGAGAGAGAGAGACAGAGATATTTAACTCTTTTTTTAAAAAGGGTTTTGACTAAAATCTATGCTTTTCAAACATGGTAATAAGAGTTCTCCCATCAAAATAAATCTTTATATAAATTGTAACTAAAAGAGTCTTAATTTTAGGGAATAAAAAGACACTGGCATCTTCCTGCTAGAGAAACACAAACCAGTTTATTGCACCAAATGGAAACCAGATCAAGAGGCCCAGGTCTGTAACGAGCTGGGGGTGGCATCAGGCCATCTAGCCTGTGCATGTCTGTGGTCTGTCACCAGCGTGGCTTCTCAGAGCTTCTTAGCAGGTGGTGGAGAGTGAGACTGGGGGTGTGTACGGACACCTGGAGGTGTGCACAGACAGTCATCTGTCACTGCTAAGTCTCTTCTGGAGTTGAAAGGGCCTGGGTGCCTTAATGATTCTCCCCTGTTGTCACTTTCGGTTTACACAGCAAATGAGGTAACAGGTCACCCATTATCAGGCCCTGTGTCCTGGAGGTCGCAGGGACAGCAATGACATCCCATGATGCCATAGGGGAGGCACCTGTCCTCATTATCAGCCCACACTGCCTTTCAACCAATGGCATGTGGACGGCCAGGCTGAGAACTTGCAGTGCTTTTCAAACAGACAAACGTTTACAGGCAGCATCCTTGGAATGGCTCTCAGAAGCCCATCACGTCTTCATGCAGAAAGTGATTTGGAGTAATTAAATACAGTAGTCAGTGGGACAGAACACAGAAAATTACTAGAATAAATTGAGTACGTTTTCCCACTTGGAAGAGAAAACAGACACCTTTGGTGATCTGGAGCAGTCTCTTCAAGAAGAGACAATTAACTCCTTTTCTATCTGTTTCTCAAAAAAGATATTTAATGACAGGGTCCCCTGCCTTGCAATTCAACACGGAGCAGTTTGTCAATCACTCGATTTAACGACAGATGTTTGAGTTTTCAGAGCAAACTTTAAGAGCGCTACAAACCAGGTGCTCTCAATATTGTTATTTTGAGAGGGAAAAATGTTTATTTTCACCTTGTCGCAGATGAAAAAATAGTCTGTCGATGGAGTTGAAGGGTGGCCCAGAGCACCGGCTTGGAGAAGGATCTCTAACCAAGCTGGTGTGCTGCCTGTGGAAGGAAACCACCCTAAATTTGGATTTTCTGGAAATTCAGATATCAAATTGACTTTCTTATGACCTCAGGGTTATCCTGAGTCAGTGAAATCTGAGTGCCTGTGGTCATCGGAAATGCCAAAAGCTCAGCGATTGAAGCGGTGAGGACAGCAAAAGAAACCTTTACATCTTGAGCCCCACCGGCTCCTGCTGTGTTCCCTAGGGTAAAGCAAAGGACTCACCCAGTGTTCCATAATCTGTTTCCCTGACCAGCAAGGAGTAGGTGGAGGAAATGTAAAATCACAGCTGTGACTTAAAAAAAAATCAAAATTCCAAAATGTATACCCTTTTAATGAGCAGGTTGATGCCAGGTACAGCTGGCACCACGCTTGATCCTACCTGTATGTGGTGACACCCGTCCCTTTTCTTTTTTAAAAACCTCTTGTGAAGTTTGCTGAAATTAAATGTCTCTGGTAAAACACAAGAGAGCCAGAGTCAGTGAATCCCAGTCCTCACAGCATCTCACTTGAACTCATTTCTAGTCCCCAATACAGAAAAGCAAAAGAAAACAACACCCCCCCCCCAAAAAAAAAACAAAAAAGACCACAAACACACAGAGAGGAAAAAGACCACCTGGGTGTACACTGTCATTTATGGCTTTCTGTGTCATCATCACCCTGTAATAACCTAGGAGGTGAAGCCTCAAGAAAGCTGTTTTAAGGTAGACAACTACATTTAGAAGGCAAAAGGGATCACTTCGACTATTACAAGTAGATTTTCACTATGCTGGAATAGGCTAGGTGATACTGTCCTAAGAACAAGCCCCCCGAATGTTACTGACTTTAAACAACAAACTTGATGTTCGTCTTGGGTGTCAGTGTTCCTCTGTATCCTGGACAGGTAGAAGCTGATGCCTTGAACACAGCAGGCTTTGTACTCAGGAGGAAAAGCTCTGTTTGACCTTGGATAACCACCTCTACTCAGAGGTTGCTTTTAGAAATAGAAATACTTATTTTGCTAAAGCAGACGTGGTCCCTTATTACCTGGTAAAATAATAAAAAGTGTAGAAGTATTTGCTCTGGTGATGGCATGACTTCATTTGTTGGTCAAACCGCAACAATAGGTTAGTGGGACATTTAGGTAAAACAGTAGGTTGGGAATCTCGAGTGGCATTAGCAGTTGGACGCAGTTTTGCTAAGTTGCTCCTGAGGAATGTTCATAACCTCGACTGACTTCTTAAATCTGTAATCTAGATAAAAAGTATCTAGAGGCTTCTGGGCTTGATAAAAAGTATCTAGAGGCTTCTGGGCTTGATAAAAAGTATCTAGAGGCTTCTGGGCTTGATAAAAAGTATCTAGAGGCTTCTGGGCTTGATAAAAAGTATCTAGAGGCTTCTGGGGCTTGATTAAAAAGTATCTAGAGGCTTCTGGGGCTTGGGTTGCAGTTCACCCTTTGGTAAAACATTTGTCCGGCTATGGTTGCATCCGTAGTATATTGGGCGGTGGCGGTGAGGGAACACAGGCTATACATCTGGAGAAAGATGACTTAAAATGAATGCACTGCTTTAGAAAATGAACTCTGCTCTTCTGCGGGTCTCCCATTGGGCTAAAATGCTAGAGATGGCTTTTTCTCCTTAGAAAATTGAGGAGGGTTCCTTTTGTGTTACTGTTGCCAAAAAGCCAGCATGCCAGGGGGCTCCCTCCCAGCTCTGTGAATTGTACTCAGCCTCCCAGGGGTGAGAGGCCAGCCCTGCCTGCCACATCATCTATTTTTGTTTCACTAACTACATCTGTAAAGACACATCATAATTGCAACATAACAGCAGCTTTATGCTCCAACATAATGATTAAAGAATATCAATAATGCAGGCTCCAAGCAGAGCAGACAGCACCATTTCCTTTTCAGACTGGAGGAAGCCAAAAGGAGCTATCAATGAAGGCTACAGCCCATCAGCCAGCCTAGAAATCAATAGACTGAGCCATTGCACACACAGCACAATCCATTCAAACCCTCCTGGCCTTTTTTTTACCATCTCCAGGAGTGAGGATCTATCGTCCCAAATAGACTTTGATTTTCAGAGCATATTTTAGGGAATCAGACAACAAAACCCTGTTTGCTCAACTGCTGCAATAGTGGAACAGTCTTGAAGAAGTTAGGCATTTGAAGTTTATTTTCTTAGTATGAAGCAAACCACAGACTAGATAAAACTGTTTTATGGCCTGCATCTGGTTGGACCATAAAACATATGGTCATACAGTCAAGAACCTGCAGCTGGGAGTACTGTAAACCCCCCAACTCAAGATGCACAACCTCCATAAGCACAGGGCTTGGGGCAAGGCAGCTCCCTAAAGCCCCCTTGGGTATTTACGACGTGTAGACATTGGAACAAGGAGGCTTGCTAATTAATCATGCTTCTTGTTGTTATTGCTCTTCATTTGGACTGTTTTACTTTGTTCTAGATAGAGCTCTTGTGCCTCCATAAAATTTTCATATTTTATTTTATATGTACGTCAGGATTCTCTTTCCTTTCTTTTTTTTTAGGTTTACTTTTATTTTTAATTATGTGTATGCGTGTGTATGGCTATGTGCACATGAAATCACGCTCCTAATCAGATCCTCCCAGAGCTGGAGTTATAGGTAGCATTGAGACATACCCAGGGTGAGGTGCTGAGAACTGAACTTGGGCCCTCAGCAAGAGCAGACCAGGCTCTTAACCACTGAGCCATCACTCCAGTACCATACGCTGGAACTCGTCATGGATAGCCCCAGATAAATTTGATGGCTATTCCAAGGCCCAGGAAAAATTTAACCCAAATATTTTCATGTCTGGAAGAGAGTTAGTGTGTCAGCGAGTGAAGTCCAGGACACTGGTGATATTGCCATGCAGAAGGTGGGCTCACTAAGGTGAGTCCGCTAATCAGTGCAAAAGGAAGATCACATCTCTACACCCGGACACTTATTCTCCATGTCACCAGCATCTAGTATAAGTCAACAACCATCTGCTGGTCATTTTATTTATCAAAAAAACTGGGAGCACAAAAAGTTTTATTCCCAAGTCTATGACATAAAAACACGGTATCTGCACAGCACAAACTGTAATATATACTCACCTTCATTTATGTTTTATTGAGGCAGTCTTCTGGAACCCAGGCTAGCCTTGAATTCATTACATAGCTTAGCTTGTCCTTGAACTCTTGATCCTCTTGCATTCATCACCCAAGTGCTGGGATTAAAGGTGTGTACCACCACACACTGCTATCTATCCTGTGTTCTTAAGAACTATCTTTAACTTGCAGTAAACACAGGAATTAGGGAGGCTCTTAAGAAGCCCTGGCTTGTGACTCATGTAATAAAGTACCTGGCCTCGTGGCCCCCATCCTGCTTCTTGGAAATGTGGGGGTGTGGTGGGTGTGGAAAGCAGCCAGCCAGAGGCTCTCTTGAATCCCTCTGTTCCACCAAGGTGAGAAGACACCAGCAGACTGAGTCAAGGCACAGATGGATATGGGCTGGGGATGTGTGAGTGAGCAGCGTAAAGGAGTTTCATACTGCAGGAAGATATGGAGTGCAGAGAGAAATAGATGTAATATACATGTAAGGTATACATAAGTGCAGGGAGTCCATGGGGGAAAGAAGAAAAAGCAGTGGTATGGGTGTGTGGGAGAAGATGGGATAAAACAGATTCAGCAGGGATGCTATCAGCTGGAAGATGGTCAGTCAGGGACTTGAGCAATGATTTGAAGAGAGCAAAGGATGGAGCTCTAGACACCTCTCTGAGAACAGCCTTGCAGGAGGCACAGTGGCTATAAAAATCCTTCAGGTGTATGTGCGTCTGACTGTCTGTGGGCAATAAGAAAGGGGATGTGGAGTAAACAGTGAGGTAGGAGCCAGCTGCACAAAGAGAGACCAGGTTGGTGTATGTGAAAATAGCATAGAGTAATGCAGGATCTTACAGGCATCATAAGCTCTTGGACAACTGGTATACCCGCGGATAATGCAGAACAGTGCAGGACCTCGTAGGCACTGCAAATGATTGAGCTTCTGTTCCTGATAGTGTAGAAATCATTGATGAATTTCATATGAGTGATGTGAACCCACTTAGATCTGGAAGATGTCCTTCAGGCTGTCGAGTTATAGAAACTCAAGGGTTAAAACAAATCAAGTTATCTGGCTGCTAGGTCAGGCATCTAGTCTAGGGGAGAGAGGAGGATGGGGTCAGGGTAAGGCTGTGGTACCTGGGGAAACATTGGATTTTTGATGTATTTTGAAGATAGAACAGTAAGATTTTCTGTGTAACTGTATGATAGAGGGTAAGAGCCAGAGAGAGAGAGAGAGAGAAAGAGAGAGACAGAGAGAGAGAGAGAGTGCCAGAGAGAGACAATCAAGTAACCCATTGACTTCTGGAGGTAGGAGACTGTTGTTAGAACCAGTGATTAGGGTCTGCATGGTGGTTTCCAGGCCTTGACATCTTATTCAAGGTTGCCTCACTGCCTCCAACTAGGACAGAAATATCGACTCTAAAACAAGCTCCAGGGCAGGCAATAGAACAAAGGGACAGAAGGCAGGATGTAGATCTCTGGTCGGGTGTTTGCCTTGCATGCATGAGGCCCTGGAGTCAATCCACAAAACTGGAAAACCAAAACCAAACTTAGCCAATCAAACAAAAAGCTACAGAAGCCTGGGAAAACAGCTCTCAGTCAATAACGTATTTGCTGTGTAAACTTGAAGACCAATTTCTAAGACCACATTTCAAAAGTCAGGCATGGGTTGTGCACACTTGCAATCCCAGTGTGAGGAGTGTCCTTAGGTAGGTATCTGGCACTCCATGGTGAACTCCAAGTCAGCGAGAGACCCTGTCTCACCAAACATAGTGGTCAGCACCCAAGGAAGGACAACCAAGGTTGTTCTCTGATCTCCACACTCTCTCATGCACACATAAACGCATGCACCTGCAAACACGTGTACCTACATACACATTAATGTGCACACACAATGCAAACAATGGATAAATGGTTTGCTAGTTATCCAGAATCTTTAGTGAATTAGTTCTCTTTGAATGTATTCCAAAGTAGAAATATAAGAAGCTTTCCTAAATCATTTGGAAATGGTCCTCAGCTATAACAAGCATGCAAGAGAAGTGGACAAGGTACAGTTGGGTCTAAACTCATCCTCCAGAATTTGTGTGCAGATGGACATACCAGCACTCTGCGCGTCTACAGAGGGAGGAAGCTACCCAGGTAGATTTCTCTGACAGTGCCAATTCGCACCCAACTCATCCATGTCCTTGCTGGTTAGAAAAAAAAAGACTGTTTTGTCGGTGGCAAAACAAAATGTTTTTCAGATATCTCAGTAGGAGAGTGAAGGGTGAGAAGAGGTTGTTTGTTTCCATTTGGCTTCCCAGGGCCCCAATCTGTAGGCATTTGCCTCCGGTGTCACAGCAAGGCCACACCTTGGTGATGTGGATCTGAGAGAGGCAGTTGGGATGAAGAATGGAATGGAGAACCCACCTGAGGGGGAAAGATGGAGGACCAGGGCTATTCCTGAAGACCGTGAAGAATGCTTCAAAGCACCAGAAGAAAGATAAAGCTTACATTCCTAGATAGAAGATGGATAACATTTCTGACATCTAAAATGACTGGGAAATGCCACAAGGCAGACCAGGCCTCCCAAACAATCCATTCTCCTGGCCAATGGGAATGTCTGTCAAAATACCAAGCTTGCATCCCAAGGTTAGTAGCTCTGCCTAGCGTGGAGAATCCAGCCCACACTGGGCTACTAGTAACTGTCAGGCACTGTAACCAAATAACATGGAAATTCTGCAAAGAGATATGGAGGGAGTCATGTCCCTTTGGACTCAATGGGATCCAAGTCACAGATTCTGTTCCTTGAGGGAGAAAAACTCTAAAATAAGTCTTCCATGTGGTCAGCATAGACGGCTGCTGGGGGTGTCCTCCCCTGGCCAGCGTCCATAGCCCTAAGTGTCCAAGAAGTTGAGTTGTGAGCTTAGCAAGCGTCTGTTAGGCCTGCTTATGTCAGCTTTATTAGCTATTGAGATCACGTGGCTTAGTTACACAGAAGGTGAAGCCTGACCGTGAGAAAGTGGTTGTTCCTGGGAGATTAGCACATGCATTGGGCAACAGCAAAAAACAAAGAAACAGAAAACCTACCAAACAAACAAACAACAACAACAACAAAAAACCAAACCAACCAACCAAACAAAAACTGCTGTGGAAGAGAAGACTCCTAAACACACGGCGATGTAAATCCAAGGATCTGCTAGTCAGATTGTAGTTATTGATGCCTTTTAAAAACAAATGAACCTTTAAAACGTGTGTGGTTTGGGGAGCTGAATTGTGTGCCCTCTAAATACATATTGGAATCCCATCCTGAGCACCTCAGTGTGTAACTGTATCCAAATACGGGTAATTAAGCAAAGAGGTAATTAAATTAAGGTTGCAGTTAACCAATATGATTGCTGTCCATTTATGAAAACAAAGAAATGCCAGCCACGTTCACACACAGAGAAAAAGATCTGGTCGAGAGGCAGCCATGGGGGGTGGGCATCTGTCTGTAGTTCAAGGATAGAGGCCTCAGAAGAAACCGACTTTGCTGCCACTCTGATCTGCATGCCCAGCTGAACTGGGAGAAAGTTAATTTCTGCTCTTTAATCTGTGTTGCCCCAGGTATTTGCTATGGCAGCTGAGCAGTCTAACGAAGACTGCGCTATTGGGTGAATTATGCAAACAAACAAGACAAAAATGCCAGTTACAGAGCCCACCTCACAAATTTGGTGAACAAGTTTAAGTGTTAACGTTAATATTTAAAGTCCATTCACAATCGCATATGGGGGTGCCCACCTGTAATCCTTGCACTTAGAGGCTGAGACAGGAGAATGCCTGGCTCTAGTCAAGGCTTGGCAACCTTGGGAGATCATGTCTAAAACAAAACCAGAAAAACAAACAAACAATAAACAGAAATAAACAACCAAAAAACCAGGTGTGGTGCGACTTATTTATAAACTGAGGCTGAGGCAGGAGGATTCCCACAAGTCCAGACTAGCTTAGGTTACACAATGAGAGCTTGTGATTTCAAACAAAACAGAACAAAACAAAATAAAACAAAGAGATCTAGCTTCTATTTGTTAGATCTGCTAGCTTAGATTGGAGCTGGGAAATTTCTCATCCAATCTAGCGCCCAGGATAGAAGGTGTCTGCTGTGTTTGGAATCCCTCTCTCACTCATTTACAATCATTTTGTTAAAGATTTTTATGTTTCGTGGCACTGGCAATGATATACTCACATCACATGACAGAACTCATGGATGATATCAGAGTTAGCTGCAGTTAACTGTTGCCACATCAGTAGTAAAGGATGTGAGTTGGACTACAGGACCCTCATGGAGCATGAAGAACTGACCAGGGATATGTGACCATTTTGGTTGAAATGGTCTTTTGAATTGGTGACTGATATCTGAAGGTAAGATTTGAACCCATGTAAACAGTAGGTAGGTTACTTACCTGGAAAGACAGCTCTGCACAAAGGCCCTGGATTTGGAGCTATCCCAGGCTGTGAAGCGGTGGGGGGGGCCTCATGATCTCTGATATTGGGATTCACAGATCCTCCTTGTGTAGCTCTGCCCAGGGGCTCCACCCTGGCTTCTGCTACCTGCCTTCACTTTGTACTTGGGAAGGACTGTGCTGTCCTCACAGAGGAGGTGCTTGGTCACCTCTCTGTGCAGCTTGGTGAGACTCCTGAGAGCTCACCTTGGACTGTGTGGTCTCTGGGGGAATCTTGTTTAGTAAATCATGAACACTGCACTTAAAAGCACCCAGGTTTGAGATCTTACGGTTCTTTAGACCAGAAGCCTGACCCAGTCATACTGGATTCAAATTGAAGTGTCACTTAGATCTCGGTTCTCCCCGGAGGTTCCCGGGGACTATCTCCTCATTTGCTTGCTCACATTAGTCCCCAGCTAACAGCCTAAGGCCACTTCCTCTATCTGGCCAGGAAGATCAGGGAAGGTCTTGTGAGATAGCCCATGGCTCCTGGAAGGATTAACTCACTCTGTGGATTAACTGCATTAAAATTATATGTGTATGTATTTTTGTGTTTATCATATATTATTAGTGCATTTTTGAATATGTTGAAAAATAGGTTTCTCCATTTTTTTCAGGGCCATTATTGCTGTACTGAGTCTACCTGGGTCATCTAGGACATTTTGTCTCTTATCTGTATCCCCATCCTTGCTCCCCTTTGCCATACACACAGTCCTAGAGGATTAGGGTATGAGCATTGTGGAGTGACATGATTCTGTCTGCTTTAGAGACCTCACCTACATTCCTGTCAGACCCCAGTGCTTTCCTCTCCCATCGCCCCCCACCCCTCTCTGCAGAGGCTCCTGCTTTATTTGCCACACTGCCTGCTCAGCTTTGCCTTCTGATAACTTCACACCCATCTCAGCTACGTTGCTACTCAGTTATGGTGCAATGCCTCTGCACCCAGGTGTTTCATATCCCTCACCACCTCAAAATTCCACAGAGATAGTTGATTATTCAAATTTTATAGGTGATCATCTAAAAATAAAATACCTTTTTCGAGGGTGCAGAGTTAGCTGCTGAGCTCCGTATCCTGTCAATTGAACCCATTGGCTTCACTTTTATGCACACTTCAGTGTTTCTAGATGAATTGGCAAGGGATGCAAGGTAGCTGTAGAGAGGGAGAAAAACCATTCAGGGAGATAAACTTTGAAATGGCAGCTTGGTCTTCACTTCTCAGATTGAAACCCTGTATTCCCTCAACATGCCAAACTCCCCACTGTCTCAAGATCTTTGCAAAAAAATAAAAACAAAACCAAGGAAAAGTGTTGGGATAGCTTTCACCTCACAGGGAAGGACACAGCTTACTTACTCTTTAGCCAGACATGAGTGACTATGGCCTGGGGATACAGATTCAGATTTTCTCCAAATACCTGACTCCAAATATGTGACAATAATTTCATGACGTTTTCATAGTAGGTATAGAACAAAAAGCCAAGTGGGACATCTTTCAAATACCTTGGTGAAGACATTAAGGAAGCAGGGTGTGGCAAAGCAGGGGAGTATCTGCTATAGTGTTGGATATTATCTGGTGACGGTATTAGCTTTCGAGTTGGTGGAAGGCAGTGGTTTGCCAAGTTAATACATTTCCAACGTTTTCCCCGAGAGCCACAGGACACAGAGCTGGGCAATGGATGTCTATTGGATCCACCAAAGATAGCCCATGACAATTTGACTCTTGATCTACACCATTGCAATGTTCCATAGTCATGACATTTTAATCCATCTGCCTTTTCTGGATGTTTTCTGGGAGTTTCCTTTCCCAACAATCAAACAGAAGGGAAGTCTCCTCCAGACGGCTGGCTGAAGGCACAAATCAGCCGTTAGGAGCCCTAGGTGATCTTCCATGGGTCCCAGATTCTAGTCCCAGCTCTGGCACTGCAGCTTCACAGCTGTCTGTGACTCCAGTTCCAGGATGGTTGGCACCTTTTTCTGCCCTCTGTGGGCACCTCATGCCTGTGACGCAGGCAAAAAATGCATGCACACAAGAGAGATAAGTCTAGTAAGTCTAAAAAGATGCTTCCTTCTTTTTCTTTTTTAATGAAAAATGTTTTATAGACTATATATATTCTGATCTGCCTACACTGGTCACAATTTTCTCCTAGCCCAACTCCTCCTGTGTCTTCCCCACATCCCCACCCACCCAACTCTGCACCCTTTCTTTTTCCCTTTATTTAAAAAGCAAATAAAACAGCAAGAAACACATGCACACACCCCAAAAAGCCCACACAAAACCCACAAAAATGGAGCCCTAAATGCACGAGTAAAAAACTATAAAACACACTAACAAAGCAGAGTGTGATAAATTGTATACGAAAACACCATCGTGTGAATTTTGTGTTGGCCCAAATACTCCTAGACATGGGCGTATCCTGAAGTATGAGACTCCACTGGAGAAAATTCATTCTCTCTTTGCCAGTGGGTATCAATCCTTTCTCAGTCAGAGGTGGGAGCCTGTGCCCACTTTTCCCACTCAGTGTTTGGACCCCATCTGGCTTGAACCTGTACAGGCCACAGTCTCTGAGTTTGTACACTCATAAATCCTGTTTTGTCCTGAGCACACTGTTTCCATGGAAGACAATGCTCTTTAGGAGCCATCTCTCACCTCTGGCTCTTACACTTTTTCTGCCTCCTCTTCCTCAAAGCTTCCTGAGCCCTGAGGGGAGTGGTTTGATGGAGACATCCTTTTTCTGACCGAGTGCTCCAAAGTCTCCTGTTCTTTACCCATTGTCCAGTTGTGGGTCTCTATACAAGGAAATGCTCCTCTGGTGTTGGCTGAAGAGACACTGATGTATAAGTACAGCACTATGTCCTTATGAGTCATTTTATTGCTGTTCTCTCAGTGGAACAATAGTATTTGGTTTTCCCCTAGGCCCACGACCTATCCAGCCTTGGGTTCTTGGTCATCCATGCAGTGTGTTAGAACCACCTTTGAAATTATTCATAAGGTTGGCTTAGTTGACATCTGAGATGGATTGGACTTTTCCCCTTCCTTCATACAGTTCAAAGAGAGCAGCATCCTTCCATTGGCCCTGGGGACACGTTGACATTGTCTCCTCTTTTTGCCGTGCTGCCATGTTGTCCTTAATGCCCCCAGAACTTACCAGCAGGCCATTGCTCTTCCATCACTGTCTTTGTTGGGAGAACCTGATGAAGGTGCAAGCGATCAGTATCCCAAGGACACGTGGACCACTAGCATCCTCCCAGGGGTGTGTGCGCCACAGGAAAAAAAAATGAGTGGTGATGGATCTTCTGAAGCCCAGCCCTCCTCTCCGCACACATTCCCTGACCTTCAAAGAAGTTTTCAGCTTTGATTTTGCAGGGGAGAGGTATAGAGTCAGAGGTTTCCTCCATTGCTTTCAACACTACCGTCATGAAAAGGATCTGCCAGCCCAGATGTTGAATGCCTTTTAAGGTCCGCTTCCCTGAAAATAATCAACAGAAATGAAGTAAATAAAATGTTGGCACTGACCCTTTCAGGTTGTTCCTAAGAAGACCAGCTTCTTAAGGACATAAAAACACCTGTACGCGGTGCACACCTTCAAAACAAAGCCTCAACGTGAGCCCCACGAGAAAGCGGATCATTGACAACGACAGCATGTGGAGCTCCGTCCACATTTACCCTGTCACCTGCTCACTAATTGCTAGGAAGTCGGAGATGCAAACAAGATCAATGCACATCCACTTCCAGCGAAAGCGACAAAAACCAGCTTATCAATAAACTGCCGGCAAAGCCCGCGAGGAAAGCAAATGAAATGCAGATCTGACAAATTAGCCCAGAGCTTCGCGCACAGTGGGATCACTTTAGGCATTTAGTTCTGCCACTTGCCCAGATGAAATCCTACTGGGAGTAACTGCTGCTTCAGCCTCGGCTGGCAGGGACTCATGAAAGGAACTCACCGACAGCACAGAATTCACAGCCTTCGCTTTCAAAGCTGCAGTTTGAAAAATAAATTTGTGTGTTAAACATTAAGATGAAGTTTAATACCCACTTGTTAGAGCCCTTTGAAGAGGGAAAATAGGATACTTTGTTCTGGGACAGATCGCTGGCTTGAATCTGGCATCACTTTTATCACGTTTCCTTTGAAAGATGTTTCTGACTTAACACTTGACCCCTCGGAGAAGATAAAAGTCCTATATTCTATTGACAAAAATGTGTGTTTGTGCAAATTAAATACACCCTCTTTAATCACAAAAATAGAGCTTAGTGGCTTCGAAAGTCTATGGTTTAAAGCAAAGTTTAAAAATGCAAGCTCCCTACCTGACGTTAATGAACATGTTTATTGGTGCAATGCATAGGTGTGATATGTATACTAATAGCTTTTTATATATTGTGGCTTATTTAGAATTTTCAGGATGACACATTCTGAATATATAGTCATGCTTTATTTGTTGGGGAGCAAGGAGACAGAGAGGACAAAAACATACAATATACCCGTGTCATTAAGACAAAAACACTAAAAAAAAAATCCCAGATACTGTATCCTAAGGAAACATTTAAGAAAATGTAGTTTTAAAATCATTGATGTCTGGGTTTTTCCTTAGATAGTATGATATACATGGGTCTGTTGTGTGGTACAAGGGAACAGGAAGTCTGAAAGCATTCTAAATGATTCTTGCCGGGTATCAGTGTTGAGGATTCGTGTGTATGCACCGTCCATGTTGTCTACATGAGTGGAGTATTCCCCAGACTGGGACAACCACATGTGTTTAAGGACACTTTATGCTCTAGCTACAGCTCACGTGTCTCAAACTTTTGGGAGCCTCCGAAATCATTTGGATGGATGGCTGGTGTATGTTGTTTGTTTGTGCACGCCCCATGGGAACACACACTACAGGGGAGGGAGCCCGTGCCCACCTTTGCCCCCTCTGGCTTGAACCTGTACAGGCCCTGTGCACGCTGCCACAGTCTCTGAATGCCCACCAATCCTGTTGCGGCTTCCTTGGAGCCATCCATCACCTCTGGCTCTGCCTCCTCCTCCGCATAGCTCCCTGAGCCTTTGGGATCTGATCACAGCCTCCAGGACCAATGCTCACCCTCATCTCCCTGTTCATTGCTGTGTTTACCAGGTTAGCGGCCCATAAGGTCTGGCAGCTCTCAACAGGGGCACGCTGAGATTAAGGACAGGGTGCCTGCTCTGCCAGGTGGGGATCAAAACTCAGGTCCCCAGGTTTGCACGACAAGCCCCTTGTCACGCCCTTTATTAGACTTCCACAAGACACAGTGGTTTTTTCTCAGCATTGAGTTTCTAACTTTTCAGAATAACTTCTTTTTGTAACACTGAGATATACTGATGTTTTTTAGGAGGATTATGTTCTTAAGGGAACTACCATACAAAAATCAGGAGGTATGCTGTGTTTACTGTGTCCATTCATTAGTATTTTTTTTTAAAAAAAAAAAGAATTCATGTATATTTAGAAAAAAATCTATGTAGTTCCCATATAAAGCCCCAGATATTTTACTAGATGTCATGTTACCAACGTTTTATGAATGCCATCAAGTATATGTTATACTGGGGTTGAAGTAAATATTTAGGTTTTTAAAAAGTGACCTACTTTAGGGAAACATTAAGAAGTAATAACATAGTCATTATTCTCAGATAATAATAAATGTGCAAGTGTTAGCATTTGGAGAATATTGTTTTTCAGTTCATTCAGATTCTATTTAGACTTTCTTTAGGTTGTGTGGTTTTTAACGCTAACTAGAATGTCAGATGGTTTATGTGAGTGGTTGGAAACTGGTGGAGAGGAGGTAGAATTTCCCTTTGTGTGTGTTTACGTGTGTGTGCTTCTGTATATGTTTGTGTATGCATGTGCACATATATGTTTGCACATGTGTGTGCATGTATGTGTTGTATAATATGCTTTTCATATCTTAAAGTTGTGTTATAAGAAGCTTTATGAGCTGTCCATAATTCTTCACAGATTTTTTTTTGGATGACAATGATTTCAATGAAAGCAGAGCAAGGTTTCTTTTCTTCCTCTTTTTTTTTTTCAAATAAGGGAAGAGGTTTTGCTTTGTAATCAAGACAATATATTCCTTTAAAGTGTGATTTCTTGACATTTATAGTGCTGGCGACAAGGTCATAATTTCCATTGTAATGAGATGCTGTTTAATAATGCATGGCCCCTAACACAGAAAGCACCTCCCCAGCCAGCACGCCAAGTTCATGGCGAGGAGTTCCCATTAAGTTTGGAGGAACTCTGATGAGGTCACAGGCAGACTAAGCTGCTCCAGTGACCTTTGGTCCATGGGTGTGCCACAGTCCAAGGCTCTTCACACTGTGTTTTAATAGACTGAGAGGTTTCAAGCCAAGAATTCTGAATTTTTTTTTCTGCTTGTACTTTAGGCAATGGTGATCATGAAGAAAAGCTACGATTATTTGCAGGACTTTGTAATGGCCGGAGCTGAGAAGGAGAAGGTGAGAGGACTAGATTTGGGTTTGGGAAATATTTGAGTTTTTTGTTTCAGATTTTGAATTATGTCAGGTGCAAAGGCATTGCCAGGTTGTGAGAAGAAAGATCATGTATATGTGTGTATATATGTGCATGCATGTATGTGTGTGCATGTTTACACATCCATGTGTATGTGCATATGAGTGTGTGTATGGATGCAAAATTACGCACATGTACATGTATGTGTGTGCCTGTGTGTACAGGTGTGTGTGTGTGCGTGTGTGTGTGTGTGCCTACTTAGTGCAATTGTCAAGTCATTCCTGTTCATCCTGTTTGATGGAATGTTGATCTGTCATTATTTAGCATGCTCCTGGCACAAACATGTTTAGCAGGGTACTTCTTCATTTCCCAACAATGGTCTGAACAGTTAAAAACAAAACAAAACTCTAGAGGAGGGTTGAAAAGATGTCTGTGCAGTTAGGAGTACTTGCTGCTCTTGCAGAGGACCCAGGATGGGTTCCCAGCACCCTGGCTGGGTGTCCCACAACCTCCTGTAAATCAAGTCCCAGAGGATATGACACTCTCCCATGGCCTCCTCAGGCAGAACAAACTCAGGCGTGACCACACATACATCCATGCTGACACTCACTAAATGGATGGAGCTAGAAAACATCATACTGAGTGAGGGTAACCCAGACCCAGAAAGACAATTATCACATGTACTCACTCATAAGTGGTTTTTAAACATAAAGCAAAGAAAACCAGCCTACAAATCACAACCCCAGAGAACCTAGACAACAATGAGGACCTTAAGAGAGACTCACATAGATCTAATCTACATGGGAAGTAGAAAAAGACAAGATCTCCTGAGTAAATTGGGAGCATGGGGACCTTGGGAGAGGGTAGAAAGAGGGAGGAAAAGGAAGGGAGGGGAGCAGAGAAAAATGTGTAGCTCAATAAAATCAATAAAAAAGATGTAACAGCCAAAAAGAATTAAAAACTGAACCTTAAAAAAGTAATAGAAAACACCACATCCATGCGGTAAAAATTGCACCATTCCTAACAATTGTGAGCGGGAAAGAAAAACACATGAGCACATGCTAGTTTCCCCATGACAGTATGTGGGCCTGTGTGTCCGTGTCTTTTGCCAGCGGACACTCTATGGACATAGTTATCAAGCAGTCTCATATCTAGCTCCATAGCCTGGTAAAGATTGTGATAAACAGAATGTGCTATTTTTTCAGGCAGGAAAAAACCATGTCATCCTAGTGAATTTTGTTTGTTTTCTTGTTTTGGTTTTATTTTTGTTTTTCAAGCCAGGGTTTCTCTGTGTAACAGCCCTAGCTCTCCTGGAACTAGCTCTTGTAAACCAGGCTGGCCTTGAACTCACAGAGATCCACCCGCCTCTGCCTCCAGAGCAGAGTGCTGGGACTAAAGGCGTGTGCCACCACCTCCCAGCTCATCCATGTGAATGTTTAAATATATTCAGATTTACATCTACACACACACACACACACACACACACACACACACAGAGAGAGAGAGAGAGAGAGAGAGAGAGAGAGAGAAACACAAGCACACACATGTAGTCATGTACACTTTCTCACACCTACATTTAAATAGAAGCGTGGCTTGGAAGCGCTCAGCAGGAAGAGGGGCTCCCTACAGGGGTTGGTCCGTATTTATTAGCTCACTTAGCTCCATAAGTGATACCTATGACCGTGAAGTGTGTTTCCAAGGCACTAACCGAACGCTTTCTCTTTCTGCAATGCCAGTGTAGGTCCGACTTGAAGGCCGGCTGAGCAATTGTCCACTTCTGCTTGTGGACTCTCGAGACCGTCATGACGGTCCACCATACCATCTCGACAACCGTACGTCTCCTCTCTCCCTTATCGCCGAGGGATCTGAATTACATAATGCACTTGTCAAAACAGCTCTTATCTCTCCCACCTACAGTTGTACTTTCACGTTTGCTGGTTTCACAACATGAAACAGAGGTGCTGCAAACGGTCTGCCTCAACCCCTTAGAATCTATGTTCTCTTAATGACCAGCACTGTGAGCATCCACAGTACACAGCCCCAGGAAGCACCGAGCAAGCTTTATCGGGACCAAACATCTTTTTTGTATGGCTTACTTAAATAGTCCCCATCCCTTTTATGCTGTGCTTTCATTGTCTAAAGCGTTTCTAGCATAAAGGTCTTAGATACATGACCTTTTCAACCATTGCTTTGCAGCTGTACATGATTCCATTTCTTACTTACATTTTAAAATTTTTTATACTTTGTTTCTCTCTTAAGCAGATCTACAGTTTCCTTGGCAGAGATGGGAGGTGTGGTCATTCCTTAAACCTCTAGCTTGCCTCTTCCTTTGGACGGAGCCCATGCGGGAGGGCAGTGTGAAGACACACAGCTGCTGTGGCTTTTGATGTTTCCTGCAAGACGTAGTAATGACTCCTTTTTTCCCCTACCCCGAGACATTAAAGCTGGACTTGAATGTAAACAGCATTGTGTACCTGCTTCGCGTTCCAGCTATAGTCATCACCTGCCTAGAAATAGCCTCAGGCTCTTTTAATTAAGTTAGTCACCGACTTCCAGGAAATAACCCGAGGTCATGGTTATCCTTTGCAACCCTGTAAACTTAACAGAAGGAAAAACAAGTCGATTACTTTTGGGAGCTTAAGTTAATTTGATTTACACTTTGCTCCAGATAAAAGAGGCAGGGAGTGCTGGTCCAGGCTTGTAAGCCCAGCACTTGGGATGCAGGTGCAGGGGGATATTTCAAGTTCAAGGCCAGCCCGAGCTCCCTGAGACCCTGCCTGAAAAAGCCAAAGTGCACAAAAGAGTGGAGGGAGGGTTTGCTCTATGAGTCCATTCTCACTGCTACTGGCGAAATGTTCTCTGTGCCACACGTAAAACTTGCACGTGGTGTCTTTGTTAAGTGTAATTATATATGACATTCATACAGAGATACTACACTTTTCTCCGAGCATTGTTCTTGAGACAGCTCTGAGGCTCAAGAGCACTCTTAGGCTGTCAGGCAAACGTTTCCCTTTGACAGGATCATGACTCAGAGACCCCGCAGAAGGAAAGAAACCGTGTAAATACAAACATTCCTCTGAGGTGATCTGGAAGCATCTCTGGTGCTCATGGCGGGAAAAGGATTCCACCCTTCACGGTTGTAGTTTGAAGCTTGCGCTTTAAGATCCCTCCTAGCCTGGACAGTGCGAGTGTTCCCAGCCCAACGGGCCAGGCCTTCTGCATCCTTGCCCTTGGGCTCACCAGATCCCACCCATAATTCTTCCATCACTCCACTTGGAACGAACGTATCTTCTAATGCCAACCTGGTGAGGTCATACAAGGGAGGCCCCTTCTGGAGGCCTGGATGATGGGTCAACAGGGAAAGTCTTTGCTCTTCTTCCCTGGGTCTGAAGCTTCATAGTTCCTTAGGCCACATGTTCAGTGCCGCCTAACTCTGCCACTTACAATGGGGACTATTAATTTCTCTTACAGTGGAGACTATTAATTAGGAGCACTAGGGGACTCCTAAGCATGAAGGTCATTCTCAGGCATCCTTTCAGTTTCACCGCATCTATCTCAGGGCAGAGTGGAGAGAGCTCAGCATATTCTGATGGGTTCGTCTCTCCTGTTCCACCAGTGATGTTTGGTGTATCACCTCAAGACATCAGCCGCGATCAACAGGAATTTCTGTGCGCTTGTCTCTACGGGTGTTGCTCCCTTAGTGCTGAGCTCCTGGTCTCTGTGGCTCTCCCTTTGTTAGGATGAGGCTGGCCTCGAACTCGTGATCCTCCTGCCTCCACCTCCTTCAGCACAACCTACCGGCGTGTGCCACCAAGGATCACGAGTTGGAGGCCAGTATAATCCTAACAGCGAAACTTTTCTAGCTAAAGGCGCATTGTCCCCCGCATATCCAGCATTAGAAATGCCTTGTGTTTCTCCAATTGTATTTCTATTTAAGTAAAAATATAATTATGAGAGCTACTAGCTTTGTGTTTATCAATATTTTCTTTGCCATATATCAGCATCAAAAATAACTGTTATTCAGTCGTGGGGGGGGAGGGGGTAATCCCATTAACTCCAGATGTGGTGGTAGACACGTTTAATCCCATCACTTAGGAGGTAGAGACAAGTCAATTTCTGTGAGTTCAAGGCTGGCCTGGTCTATGTAGAGATTTTTTAAAGCTAGCCAGTGCTGTATAGTAAAACCTTATCTTTAAAAAAAGTTATTAATGATTCTGGTTAAGATAGAAGCAGCAGGCTGGCAAAATGGCTCAGCAGGTAGGAGTTCTTTCCACATAGGTCTAGTGATGTGAGCTTGACCTCCAGAACCCATCAAAAGTGTGACAAGCAAGTGTGGGGACACAGAACCCTAAGAATCACCCAGAAGCTCATAGGCCTGCAGCCTGGAAGAGACATCAAGGGGGAAATGACATGAGAACATCTGACCCCATGATGTGGCAAGAGAACCCTGCCTCTCAAAGCTGTCCTCTGACCTCCACACGTGTGTCATGGCTTGGCCACGCCTGTGCTCACACAAGCACCACACGCCACACACGCTAATCAATTAAAAACATTAAAATGAAATTTAATAATGCCCAGCACCAAATGTATTCATCATGCCGACAGAGCTAGATTGCATCATCAGTATTCAAAAGCAGCTGCTGTAGGCCTCCTGGTTTATTTCTCTGGAATAGTTCAGTGTAATAATTGTGATTTTACAGGAAAAACAAGGAGTGGGCGCAGTGGTTTCCTGTCTGTCATCTCAGTGGGAGTTTCTGCAGGGGGCTGGGAGATGACTCAGTTCATAGACTTCTATCTGTAGCACCCACGTACGGCATGGGGGGGCATCCTTGTAATTGCAGCACTGGAGAGCCAGACATAGGTGACTTCCCAGGGCTCACTGATTAGGCAGCCGAGCATTCCTGGTGAGTGCCAGGTGAGTGAGAGACCCTGTCTTACACGCATGCGCGTGTGCGCACACACACACACACACACACACACACACACAAGCACAGAGTAAATAGCATCTAAGGATGGCAGCTGGGGCTGTCTGTCCTCTGGTCTCCACATGCATTTGCACATGTGTGTGCAGCACACGTGCACACACACACACAAGAAAAGAAGTTCAAGGGCTACTGGGAACAGTGGCTCAGATCTCCAAGGGTAACAGATAATGAAGGGGTGACTTTCATGATTGGTGAACAATGACCCAAGATACTTCCATTGACTTAGAGATTACAATGGCCGTTACAATAGGCTTCTTATCAGCCCCTCTCTCCAGCGTTTCAATCCTGTCTTCGCCAGGCTTTGTCAGTGGGCACAGCAGCTTCACTGCCAACTCTTATCTTCCCTTTGATCCTTAATCTAGCTTCCGGTGCTTTGGTGGCATGGGTCACACACATCTAGAGGAACAAGACAGCCAGATCCTTTCTAGGTTGAAGCTATAGTTCCTCTGCTCATGGAAACAATGAAAAGATCCATCCAATTGCATTTGTGTGTTCCAGGATTGCCATCTGGCCTGAAATATATAATACATTTTCATTTTGCCACAAGGCTGGCTCCACAGGGGAATTAGTCTCCTGATAAAATGATAGCCTCAGTTCTTATAGGTGTTGAAGAAATACTGATGTAGCTCTAATGTGCCCTCCAGAGACCGAGCCTTGGAGATACTGAATTAGCTCAGATTTACTAGGTGCACTTTTTCAAAAGCATATATATATATCTGTGATTGCACGTCTGGAAAAGTCTAATTTTCTCATTTCCATATGTTCTGGAAAACCCATTTGGCTCATTGGGCAGAGTGAAGCTCTGATTCTCACATGCAGTGGCTGAGCTGGAGCAATGCGTTTTCCTCGAAAGAAGAGCAGACTTGCTACCTGGCTCGTTTTCCCTTCATGAATTGTATATTGATTTATATGTTGCTGAAACTTTGGCCCATCTACTAAGTGTAAGTTTCTTGGAGACAAGATGTTAATCTGTATTTAATGTGTGCATCATAAGGTTAAATCTGGCATGAAAGGCGACGGAGATTACCACAGTCCCCTGCTTCAGTGCTTCAGGGGAGAGCGCGGGCACACAAATCTAATTTTATAAGGAAATCGCTGAAAGAATTGATGTAATAGAATGGAGGTACTAGAACAAGGCATTTAAAATTTGCATGCTCAGGTGAATAATAAGCGCTCAGAAATTATCTCTGGACACTGAGGGAGGCGCGTTTGTGGAAATACTGCCACTCATTTTTTGATAGCCGTGACTCGGGTTATTAACTTTGCCTTTTTACAATTTGATTTTTACTATTAAGGTTGCTTTGTTCCGATTATATTTTATTGTGGATGCTGCAAATGAACGCATGTATTTGTGAACTTGAATATATGTGAAATCCATGAGAGAGAGAGGTAGAAGGAAGAAAAGAGAGGGAAAGAGGGAGGGAGGAAGGGTGAGGAGGGATAGCAAGAGATGCAGAGAGATACACAGAAAGATATCTATGGAGAGTGAGAGAGAGAGACACATGCAGAGAGGTAAAATGACTTCTAAAATTGCCGGGTTGAACGCCAGCACAATGCCACTGTTGGGGAAACAGAATTCCACGTGCACTCTGGGAAGACGTCTATGGGTGTAGAGGACATGGGCTGACATACGACTTCATCAAATGTACATATGCATGAATTAGGACTTTGATCAAAGAGGTCCCTGAAGGTTCATACTGCCGGTGTGGTTGCCTGCTGGGAGACTTGGGGGAATGGACTGGACACAGACAGCTCTGAATTAACTGGTGACTCTGGGGAGGCTTCTGACCTCATCGCTCGGTTAGTCCCATGGTGGAGTCATAATCTGATGCTCTTGTCAGGTAGGGGACCTGGTTGGAGGAAATAGGCCCACAGGTCCTGCTCGGGAAGGGTAGAGCTTGTCGCGGGCTAGTGGCCATGGAGTCCCTGGTCTTGCCGCTGCTCCTCATGGTCACTCAGGAGAGGAACAAGGGAGCTGCACGACTGTGGATTGAGACTCTACGATTTCACCCAGACAAACCTTCCTCTCGAAGGAGTTTATCAGGTATGTTTTGTTACAGCAGCAGAGAGCCGACTGACAGACTGTGTGTGCTTCTTGGGAGGAAAGCCCGTGCCCATAACCTTTTGGAATGTTCAGTACGCCCTATCAGTACACACGCTGTATTAGTGCGATAAGGACAACGTTGCCTCCCTTGGAATTGCCTTCTGAATTTTGAAATAAAATTTAAAAAGCGAGAGAGGGAGTTGAGTGATTTCCAAATTCATAAAAACATGTTGTAGTTTTGATTCCAGTTGCCAGGGACTTTATAGGTTCCGAGAGCTCCCTGGGGCTGGTTATAAGCCGAGGCTGCTCATTTGTTTCCCAGTCACACCCAGCCCGAATCATCACACAGAAACTATATTAATTACAGCACTGCGTGGTCTATTAGCTCAGGCTTCTTATTAAGTAACTCTTACATTTTAAATTAACCCATTTCTATCAATCTGTGTATTGTCACGAGGCTGTGGCTTCCTGGGTAAGATTCTATTCTGGCATCTTTCTCCTTCAACAGCTACATGGCATCTCATTGACTCTGCCTACTCTCTCTATATATCTCTTCCAGCCTGGCTATGTTTGGCTAAGCCATTGGTCCAAACAGCTTCTTTATTAACCAATAGTAATAAAACATATTCATAGCATACAGAGGGAAATCCCACATCAATGGCGCCATCCTGTTTAGCAAGGGATGGGGAAGCAGCAGCGTTTGAAGGGGTGGGGTCTGCCACACCCAGCACTCTGATGCTACCTCATTAAGGCCACTCGCTGTTGTGACTTAGACTCCAGCCAGGGCAGCAGCTGAACTCTGGACACAGTGGGTGACAGAAAGAAAACAGTGAGCCTACCTACAGTTTTAACGGAGCAGAGGGGGCCTGTGGTCACTCAGAAGGTGCTGAGATCGTCTGTGAAGTGCTGCAGGGATGGCAAGCAAGGGAGGTCAGATTAGAGGTAGAGACAATTACTGACCTATCTACGGGAGCAGCCTGGGTCTGCCTCTGAAACACAGTGAATTCCCACAATTTCTACAGAGGACTCAGTGGTTATTTTGTTTGTTTGTTTGCTTGCTTTTTCCAGTTTATTTTTGCTGTGCTGGGTATTGAAGCTAGGTCTTCACTATGCTAGGTTAGCACTTATCTCTGAGCTATACCCTCACCCTATACTCTGTGGTGAAAGCACACACACACACACACACACACACACGAGAGAGAGAGAGAGAGAGAGAGAGAGAGAGAGAGAGAGAGAGAGAGAGAGAGAGAGAGAGAGAGGAGAGAATAAAGCAACATATTTTCTGATACTCCCTCCCCTCGCTGCACCACAATGGTTGCTTGTAGCCTTTATAATCACTATTGCTTTTCCCCGTGGATGTAAGCTGACTATAGATGACATTGCTTGGTTTGAATGTCCATGCTCCTCCAACATTCATGTCTCAGCCTACAGAGGGTATTAGATCCTGTAATAAAGGACCCAAAGGTCTCATTGTTTATTTCCCCCTTCTATTCTCTGAGGTCACTTGCCAGCCTCATGGCTGAGGAACAGTCTCAACCAGACAAGACAAGAGCTTCTAGGCTCTTTCTAGGTTACCGAATCTAAAGGGTTTATTACAGAAAGATGAATAGATTCATTCACTCAGAGCTTTTCCTGTTTTACCTGGTGACCCTGAGGTCTTAAACAAAAGAGGTAGTAGGAATAGTAATTTTATTCAGAGGATGAATCCTTTAAGTGTTATGGCTAAAGATATATTTGCAGACTGGAGGTCCTGGATGCAGAGTGATTAGTAAGAGCCCGTTCCCAAAACAAGCCATTAGAAAGTGAACACAGACTTCTAGGTGGGTCTGTTGAAATCTATAGAACTTCTGCCTTTCAATATCACGTGCTCTTTCTTCACGTACTTGCTTCACTTTAGACACATGTCACCAACCTTTATTGCTGGGGAATATTATTTTCAGGTGTGTGACTTTTGTTTACACTGCATTTGTTTAACTCAGGGAAGCTGTGTTACTGTGCCTGTCTAAGACACCTGATGGTCCTTATGAAGAGATGAACAGTTAATAACAAGGCAGGAGCAAGGATAGGCGGGGCTGGCAGGGCAGAGAGAATAGATAGGGAGAGAAATTTGAGAGGAGAAGAGCAAGAAGGAGCAGCAAGAGAACAAGAGGAGGGATGTCAGGGGGCCGGTCACTCAGCAACACAGGCAGCCATGGAGTAAGAAGACAGACAGAAGTAAGAAAGGTGAAAGCCCGGAGGAAAAGGTAGACGGGATAATATAAGAGAAGAAAGGCTTGGTTAGAAACAAGCCGAGCTATGAGGCCAAGCATCCATAAGTAGTAATAAGCCTCTCTCTGTGTGTGATTTATTCAGGAGCTAGGTGGTGACCCCCCAAAAGTCAAAAGAGTAAAACATCACCCAATACCCCAGAGTTGCTTGTGACCCAGGGTCCCTAATGTCCGAAGATCTTAGAGTTGCCACAGATACTTCATGTCAGTTACCTCTCAAACAGAAGGGAATTCTGCCGTGGCCTTGTGACCTGCCACCTTGGAAGGGACCTAAGTAGGTCTCGACTCCCTGCTGGAGATGAGTTTTTACGGTTGACCGCCTCTCTGTGCACGTGGGTTTGAAATGGTTAAGGCACTGTGGTTGTCTTGAAGGATAATGTCATACAGCATTTTGGATGGCAGACAGTGCCAGCGTGAAACAGAATGTCGAGGCCAGTATGAGCCGGTGGCTGGGAGCAGAAGTTGAGAGGAACTGGGGCCTTGCCCTGTGGCTCTGCAGCTCCAGGAGCTTACCACCGTCTGCCCTCCTCTGACTTCCAGGCGGACAGGCATCAGGGACTGCAGGCTGTCTCGGTGGCAAAGGCTGATGTGTGTCGCACAGTTCCGCTATGAAAAGCAGGTTCTGTTTGGCGTGTGGGGAGAGGCCAGACTGAGGTGCCCAGCACAGAGACTGGTTTGTGAGGAACAGTGTGGTGTCATGGGAGGGACGCCAGGGCCCCAGGTGTGAGGTTTGCCACTCTCTGTGCGTGTCTCAGAGGGAGTGGAAAAGATGTGCCTGTGGTAAGTTGTGCCCCACTCAGATTCCTAGGTTGAAGGCCCATCCCCTAGCACCTCAGGATGCTCCCTGATTTGGAAATAAGGTCCATACAAGTTGCAGTTAGCTACAGTGAGGCCATGCTAACGTGGCGGTAAGACCCTGATTCAATATGACTGCTTTGTTCCCATCACAAGGAAGATGTGGATACAGAGGTGACCACGGAGAGAACACTGTGACCATGATGACACACACAGTGGGTGAAGCTTTCCTATGCTAAGAAAAGCCAAACGATGCCAGTAAAACGCACCTGCAGCTGGGAGAGAAAGCTGGGGCGGGTTCTCCCTCTGGGCTCCGAAGGTATCAGCCATGCAGACTGACCACTTTCAGAACTGGAGAGAGTACATTCCTGTCGTTTAAGCCACATGGCTTGCGGCACTTTATTACAGCCACCCAAGGAAACTATTATAGCCAAGATACGATGAATTATTCAAACTCAAGGTTAAGGAGCTCTTTTTTTTTTTTTTTTTTTTAGAAAAAGGGATAGGTTCAAATTCCTTGCTTCATGAGCTGTCCCTCCCGCCCCAATCTGTAACATGAAAGTGGCCATGTACCTACTTTATGGGACTCTGGGCAGATGAAATGTGTTCATATAGTTGGAACATTGAGTATCTGACATAAACAGTTGGTGAGACACACTGGATGTGACGACCGTTGAGATTGTTTCACAAGTGCACAATTGATACCGAATGAGTGGACAGGGGGATCTGAGACTCCATACAGTTCCAGTAAGAACGGTTTGGATTTGGAAAGATTAGAGGCACAGAAAGTAGCCAGCTTATATGGGGTGCCTGATGAGGAAGCCATTTGGAATCACTTGCTGGATGGTGGGAGTTCTAAGTCCCTGTACTCTGAGTGGTGTGCGGCAGGTTCCCTGAATCAGCAGTATTCCTACCGGCTTTTGCTGGGAATGCCTTCAGCAGGTGTTTCTCATGTGGTTTGAGGTTTGTGCAGACATTCTCCTGGTAGAGCGGGAAGAGTTTCCACTTGGGAATCCATCTCTGTACAACTGCAGGCAATAAACTCATACCTTAGTGAGGAAGCATGGTTTGGAAATAGAAGTGCAGGGAACAACTTATCAACTGCAGAGGGTAAAGGAAAACCTGGGCATTATTTTCAAATCTACATCCTTTTGAAACGAAGGAACCCTCGGGGTTTTATTTGGGAAGTTATACATGTTCATACTGGAAAGTCCGTTAGGGGCCCTCCGCACACTGGAGTTGCATGTTAGCTAACAGATTACATTCCTGAGTGTATTCAGTTAAAGATCATGGTTCAAGAAGGAGCAGTATCAGACACAGTTTGGGCCGAACTTAGCTCAAGGTCCCATATTTGAAAGGTCAAAGTAGCTCATGGCCACATTCAGTTTGTATCATAATGCCACACTCACGAAAGTTAACATTAACATTTCTGTGGAAAACAGTGTTCTGTAATATCTTGGGAGACCAGGGGACACACACCTGCATGTAAACCCAAGCCAGGGGAATCACGATTGTCAAGTCAGCCTGGGCTGCAGAGCATAGAGAGACCCATCTCAAAACAAACAAGCACAAATGCTGTCTCTGGTTTGTGAAGAAGAGGACAGAGGAAAAGGAGAGGGAGCAACACACGGGGGGGGGGGGGGGGGGCTCGGTTCTGGTCACACACGGGGGCGCTCAGCAGAGGCAGAGATGAAAGAGGACGTTGTCCAAGCCTGTGATTTACCATCGGATGCCCCGGAGCACACCTCCAGCCACAATGATCCTCAGGCCAGAAGGGAGGAAACACACTGACCGGTCAGGCCAACCCGGCTCTGATCTTGATCTGAGGGGAGAAGAGGGCTGAGGAGGGCAAGAGGTTAATTTCCTGTGGGCTACGGAAACGCTCCTTAAATCTGTACTATGAGAAAGCTGGGCTGATGACCAAAAACCAGAGTCTCCTTTGTCTCTGAAACAATCCAAAGAGAACAGAGACCCGATTGGGATGTCCTCAGAGAGAAACCGTCTCTGCTGAAGAAGCACTTCTATTTGTGGCCACCTCCTCTTTACAGTAACGGGGTTCATCTTAAAATACCAGTGGGGAGCCGTCTGGAGTGTGGCTGGCCAGCTCAATGAAGAAATGCTAGGCACAGGACAAGGAAGAGACAGATACTCAAACCCAGAGATGAAAGCCTCAATCAGGAGCCCAGTGAGGGAGGGGACGGACTGGGAAGGGAGCTGAGGTGTCCTGACCCCACCCATGGCTCTGGCAAAATCAAGACCTCCTTCTTTTTTTGGCAGGCTGGTAAAGAAAAGAGCCTAAAGCAGTTTTATTAGATTACATTTACTAACGACCCCACGTTTATTTATCATACAGGATTTTCAAAGTTTTGAATCCAAATGAAAACATAGTCACTTGCCAAAGTCCCTCAGTCTACTGGGTTGTTTTTTTTTTCCTTGTTGTTTGTTTGTTGTTTTTATTTTTTTTCATTCAACTAATTTTCTTCAGAAAATTGCTTTTTCAAAGGTTTGGTTATATGTCTGTAACTATTCTTAACAAGAATGGAGTTTGGTTTTGTTTTTTTTTTCCCAAAGCAAAGTTTCTGTTTATACCTGTTTATATCAAGAGCTCTTTCAGCCAGGACTCTGGCCTGGGGCCACTGACTTCCAATCAGCAATTCTTCAGCCCTGCCTGGGCTTCTAAATCCTTTCTTCTCTTGACAGCCCTGTAGAGTCTGTTGAGGGTGAGACATTCCTGCATTTGCCTTTCCTAATAATCTAGGTGCTGGAGGTGGTGGGCAAGGGGCTGACCTAATAGTCACAAGGACTCAGTCCTTCTGCTTAAAAACGAGGTCCTGTCTCCCTGATCTTCTCTCCTAGCCATTTTACTCTACAGCAAGGTTCTTTTCTTTAAGTCCTTAGTAGGGTAGATGGTAACAGGACTCCTTGGTGTCGTGGGCACAGGACAAGACAGTTTGCATTTGAGATGTTTGCCTAGGAGAAAGAATAAGAAGTCATAGACAAGCATAAAGCATGGTGAGATACACAGAGACCCCAAAGCAGATGCAAGTAGACATTAATAATTGTTCTGGATTGCTACTTCACACTGCAGGAGAGAATTTATTTTTTATTTTATTTTTTTAACAAAAGATAAAAAAGACTCCTGAGACTTTCTCAGCTCTAATTGTGAGTGTGAGGTTGCAGAGTCATGCTTTCTTGGACGGGATTATTGGTAAATTCCAGGGCTAGAAGGTATTTCTTTTCTTTCTGTCCCCCTTTTTTGTTTTTTCTTTTTTGGGGGGTAGGGGGGTGGTTGGAGATAGGGATATAGGGTCTCTCTGTGCCTGTCCTGGAGGCTCAGTCCAGAGGCTTTTAGCTTTTAAAGAAATTTTGGAATTTTACAAAGATTTTTAATTTTAAAAGAGATTGAATATTTTAAAGAGACTCGATTTTTTTTTAAAGAGTTTGAATTTTTAAAGACTTGGGACTCTTAAAATTTGGAATGTTTATATTGTAATGTTTGATATTCATGTGTGATCTCGGAGATAAACAAGACAGGAAAGGTTATGACTTAAGAGTGATACATTTGTGTGTCAAGTTGACAATGGCTCAGTCGTACTGGCTGGTTTTATATCAACTTGACTGACATAAGCTATGGTCATTTGAAAGGCGGGAACCTCAGTTGAGAAAATTCCTCCATAAGATCACTCTGTAAGGCATTTTCTTAATTAGTATTGAAGGGGGAGGGTCCAACCCACTGTGGGTGGTTCCATCCCTGGGTTGGTAGTCCTGGGTTCTGTAAGAATGCAGGCTGAGCAAGTACCCTCCATGACCTCTGCATCAGCTCCTGTCTCCCGGTTCTGGTCCTGTTTCAGTTCCTTCCATGATGACCAGGGGAAGCATAAGCCAAATGAACCATTTTCTCCCCAAGTTGCTTTTGGTTGTGATTTTATCACAGCAATTGTAACCTTAAGTAAAACAGGTCCCAAGGACTCTGATCTCATCCATGATTAATCCAGTGCTGGTTTGCACTATTTGGAGGTAGTGGGAACTAGGCATGAGGTCACCGGGAGCATGATTTTGAAGGTGTATATTGTCCCCGTATCCTTCTGGTCCACCTGTTTCTGTCTGTTCCTAGCTGTCACAAGACAAGAAGCTCACCTCTACCTTGCCTTCCCCGTATGATGTTCTCCCCATATGCACAGAAACAGTAGTGCCCGCAGACCATAAATTGTAACCTCTGAAACATGGAGCCGAGTTAAATCCTTCTTCCTTTAAAATGGTTTCTCTCAGCTGTTTTGTCACAGCAACGGAGCAAAGAACTAAGGTACCATCCTTAGTGGCTTGTGTTGAGAGAATCCCTGACACCTTCTGGGCAGCCCGCTTTATAGCGTATAAACTATATGCTAATAACTTATTTGATACGTAACCATGAGCTCTTTAAGTTGAATTTAAATTGAATTAGGGGTGGAGAGATGGCTTAGCAGGTAAAAGCTCTTTGACCTGAGTCCAATCCTTGGAAACCTTAGTGGAAGGAGAGCACTGACTCTCAAAAGCTACCCTCTGACCTCCAAACATGCCCTGGAACAGGCGTGGACCTGCACTCACACAAGAACAAGTAACAGAAAAATAAAGCAAATAAAGAGATGCCTATCTGTGCATATATGTCTGAACCATCTGGCTCCCATCCACATACAGCCAAGCCTCCACTTCCCTGTCGAAATTCTAACCCATACGCTGCAGGGTTTGGGGTTTCATTTCTGCAAGGAAATGCTTCCTCTTTGCCCACGTTTCCACAGCATGCTAGCCTAGATTCCCCAGATACCTGGAGCGTCTGTGTCGCACTGCCCGAGGTGACCGTCCCTCATCCTTGTGCAGCAGCGGGCGAGATGATGCAATTCTTAAAAGCTGAATTTCCTAGATATCTGAGAGTGGGCAGTAGGCCACTGTGGAGCAGATTTTGCTCATTATGTGGAAAATATCATTTGACTTCCTTCCCGGGACCATGTGGTAGTGACACAAGTGGCCCCCGTTGGTAAGTGGGGAGGTGACTCACTGACAGGCTCCTGTGTGTTCTCTGCCTTCCCAGAGGCGTGCTTTCCTCAGAGGAAGTCTATATTGCCAGGGAACCACGTCGCGGACTTTCAGGAAGAACACGATGACCTTTGGGGAGTGGAGGAATGGAGACTCTAAGAATAGCCTTGCCTTTCAAAACCAGGGGCCCTGGAGTGGGCAAGGGTACCCTGCCATTGTCTGCAGTAGGAGAGAAGACAGGCGCCACAGGAAGCTGGGGGTTGTCCTGAGGTCTCATCGCTTTCAATAGCAGCAGTGCCCATTTGTTTGAAGGTAGAGTCACACCGGAGCCCACCTGGATATGGAATCGGGCTGTGGAAGAATGGCTGGACGCGGGAGTTTGGGATGTTTATTGATGTTGAGATGTTGGGATGTCAAGACTTGGGTTGGGACTGAGGCAGTGCTGGGCCTACTGTCTAGCGGTTCACATGACAGGAGCCCAAGAGAGCCATGCAGCGGCAGTGTTCAGCCAGCAAGTTAAGTGGATTACACTGGAGAGATGTGGCTCTTACTCTTAACGTCTGCTGGACCAGCTTAGACTGACAGTATCTTCAAAGCCGTGGTCATGGGCACTTGTTTGACATGCCTCCTCCTTCTTGCACTGCCTGGAACAGTATTTTGTTATGTGAATGAAGAAAATGACATGGTATTTAAAATGGCTATTAACTATCTCTCCATTGAACGTCATGAATATTCCCAATTTCTCCATTCATTTCCATGAACATGCAGGAACTTTCTCCATCCGCCCACCCACCCACCCACCACTGTTTCATCTGCCTGTCTAACTATATCTCTCTGTATGTAAATATCATACGTGTGTAACAAAGAGACAAAAGGCGTTCTTAGTGTCTTCTCAGAGAGTAGATATGAGCTCAGAAATCCCTTCAAAGGAAGACACTTCAGAACTGTCTCCAATTGGATCAGTATTCCTCTAAGAAGACTGGGTAACATCGTAGGTAATGTAGGATTGAGTGTTTAGGAAGGCTGTACTCTTACCTCACGAGTCAGCTTGTTACGTTAACAAATAACCAAGCTATTTTCATCGAGAGAAAGGATTTCTTTGGCTTACTCTTTCAGAGACTTCAGTCCGTGTGACTTCATCGTGTTGCTTTGGGCCCAGATCCTCAGGTATCTGTCAGAAAGGCGGGAGCTGATTCCCAAATGTGGGAACCTCCTTGTCTGCCAGCTTGTCCTTGATCTGAACTTCTGATCCACTGCAGGCACCTGATGTGACCTGCAGCCATCCTGCTGCACCAGGTCGGGTGTTAGGCAGGCATGCAGAGCAGAGCAAAACTGTTCACCTGGTAGTCAGGATTGAAAATAAAAGTGGAAGAGACTGAGATATCTCTGGACCCTTCAAGGGCACCTAAAACCTCCCACTAGATCCCCTCTCTTACATTCCAATAGCATCAAGTTGAAGATTGAACTTGGGTGGGAGGAGGCACTCCAGTTTCAGACTGTAAATTTCCCATCAGCAGAGAGAAAACCATTTACTCCATAATTAAAAACAAGACAACCACCCCAGCTTATGCTCCCCCTCCGCTATGGCTCGCTGCTGTGCTGCTCCAGTCTTCCAGGAGCTGTGAGCTGGTAGGGCCTTGTCAGGAAGGAGAACTTGAACCCCTGGGAATTAGAGGAACTGGTCCTAGAGCAGGAAACAGAGGTGCCAGCCATGGAGTTCACCGAGTTCACAGCTGTGGGCCGGGTGGGGGCTGCTCCTTCTGTAAAGAGCTCTGTAACTTTCTGTCCAGTTGATGTGGACGTCGGCACCCAGTTGCCTTATTTAATAAGGGCTGACCTTGATCCTTCTCCAGGGCCACAGTGGAAATATTCAATAGGAGAAAGTCTGTTTAATAAATACACTTTGTAAATGTTAACTTGAATGCGCGAGGAGTTTCTCTTAGCTTTCCAATGCAGTTCTGTATAAGTTCCATCTGGGAAAGCCGCATTTTCCTGGGGTGGGAATGAAGCTCTATTTTATTCCCAGGGAAATTTGAATCCACCCATCTCTCTGGTTCATTTAAGCAGAAACGCTAAACTTTACAAAGAGACAGAGGGTGGGGCCCCATTACTGTGAATTATAGCAGCTTCTGTTTTATATTTTTATTCCAAGGACTAACTTTTTAGCCGGAGAGGGACTACTGGCAAGAGCAACCCTCTGCACTGCATTAATTATCTAAAGATATTGTTCTAGCCCTTATAGTATTTCACTCTCCATGTGTCTTTACCAAATGGTGGTCTTTATCTGGGTGGTTTGCATTTCAACAAGACAAGAGGCCTCTTCTGAGAAGATGAGAAACCAACACCATGTTAAATAAAAAGAAATCCTCAAGCCCTGTGGCAAGTCTCCAAACACTGGCTTATTTCTAGGGTTTCTCTTGCACTGTGTGTTGATAAACAGATTCTTCTTGAGTCTCAGTGATTATGAGCGATTCTCTGAGACTTAATTTGCTTTCCCAGTGACAGAAAAATATTCATATCCATATCCAAACTCACAAATTAAACCCAGAAATTAACCAGTGTCTGAGAAGCACACTGTATTGTAACAGGCTTCAACTGTGGGAAAGTCAGAACTCTATGCTACGTGAAAGTTGCTGGTGTCAGGCCGAGCTTGCATCTCTCCTGTGCTCTGTCCCGGTGATTACACTTACAGCTTCCCCATGGCCAGGGCGTTTATGAATCTAGGAGCAGGTAGAATCTCTGCCACACCAGCTTCTGGGCACAGACAGCCCCAAAGCCCATGGGCATTTCCCTTTCCTGAGAGAATATGCTAGATTCATGAGAGAACTCCATCCTCTGATGTCTGTCAGAATTATAGGAGTTGATCACCAAATATGGGGAACCCTGTGTCTGCCTCCTCATCCCTGAGCGACTGAGCCTCTAATCCAAATGCAGTCACCCCTCTGCTGACCTGCAGCCCTGAACCTCTTCCTTCAGCGAATGAGGGACCCACCCAGAGTGTCTTAGGAATCTGCAAACTGAAAGGAATTCAAGAACCTTGGTTAATTGCTGGGTGGTGGCGGTGCACGCCTTTAATCCCATCACTCAGGCAGACTCAGGCGGATCTCTGTGAGTTCGAGACCAGCCTGGTCTACAAGAACCAAAGTTTTTTTGGTAACTTTTCTGTGTTAGCTACTCTATTCTTGCACATTAATCTATATCAAAACTGAGTGACTTTGAGTAGTCTAAGGTCTGAGGATTCTGTGTCAGGAGATTCTACTTCTGTTGTTTCTGGGGTTCAGCTTGAATCACTTTAAGAATGTTAGTTGGAGCTGAAGGTCCAAGTGGCTCTTTCTAACAGTAGCCCTTGTCTTCATGTGGCCAGCTTGGACTCCTCATGGCTTTGCTGGTGGTCAGGGTGATTCCCGTGTCCTCAGACCTTACATAGTGAGTGAATTCCAGGAAGAAGGACACAGAAGAACCAAGGCTGAGCGCGGGTGCAACTAACCATGCTCAGCTACGGTTCAGCACTCCCAGCCAAGTGCAAGGCCACCTGAATATGAAGGATCAGGATACAGAGAAGTATGTACGTACAGACACCGCCTGACTGAACCTCTGGCACCCTGTGCGAGTTTCTCACTACCTTGTGGTAGAAGTCAGTTTTACAAGCAAAACAGCTGCCATCTTCCTCAGACCAGTTGTGCCTATGAGCACAACACCATCCACAGCAGGCCTGGAGACTGCCCGTGAGTGTTTCTCTTTGTAATTACCTATTTACATTTTATGACTCTTATGTATGTGGGCACATGTACCTTGGGATGCATATGGAGGTCGGCAGACAACTTTGTGTGTGGGGGGAGGGGTCCTTTTGCCTTCATGTGATTTCTGAGGCTTGAATTCGGGTCATCGGGCAAGAGCCTTTATCTCCTGAGCCGTCTTGCCAGCCAGAGAATGGCTTCCTTAACGAACAAGAAACAAGCCTCTATTTTGAGCTTGTGCTGTGTAAGTCCCAGAGATCAATCACTAACTGCTTGCTGGTCTTTTTAAAAAACCTCTTATTCTCCCCCCTCAGTCTCACGCTCTGCCAGCTGAGCTAGCCAGGCACCTGCTCTCTCTTCTTGAAATTAAGTCTTTTGACAATTTCATATAATGTAATATCTTCTTCTTATGCTTTTCCATGACCTTTTCTTATATCCTCCCCACCCACCAGCCCTATCAGCCCTCAACCTCCCTGTCTATCACTTTCCCAGATTTGTGACTTTTATGTTGTGGTCATTTGGTTTAGTCGGGGCCTCCTGTGTGGCCATCAGATTGGTACTATCCATCGGAGCCTGATTGGAGTCAACAGTGGGCACACAAGGGAAGGCAAGCGCTCTCTCTTCCTTTCTCTGACTCTACCCATAGGAAGCAGTCCAGCGGTGAGGGGTGGAGTCCACTGACTCCCCCTGCTTTCTTGTGCAGACCCAGTGGAGTCCTATGTTGTTCAGCGCTTGTGATCGCAAAGGCTGTGTCACTAGGGGGATGGCCTTTTGCAGCTCTTTCCCCTGCCTCCTGCTTCTTATGCTCGTTCTGGCCACTTACTGGTTCCTGCACAGAGCAAATGCTTGGGCAGGGTGTCTAGTAGTGGGGACAAAGTGTGGTGATAGGGAGCGAGCAGTAAGGCCAGCCTACTCAGGTAGCACCAATGCCCCTGGCTGTAGATACTAGACTTTGGTCCATCTGTGTGTGCCCCCGCCCCCGTACCCCTCCCCTCCCGTCTCCCTAAACATTCCACATGTGCAGTTCACAGAGCACAGACAAGAGACAGCCCTGATGGGCCTCTCCCCTGTTCCCTGCCTCCCCCACTTGTCACCAGCTACTTCTGACTGAAATGCTGGAGCCTCTCAGCAGGTGCACCCATCTGGCTTTTCTTTGAGGGCAGCAGCTTTTTGTTTATTTTGTTTTTGTGCTGAAGATCAACTCCTGTCTGGTGTCCATATGTGGTCCCATGAACCCCCCGCCCCCGAGCCACCCTCATGACCAGGCAAGGTCCCTGACTCCATTTTTGGCTTCCCAGAGAGGGCTCATTTGATTTTAAGGTATGTTTTATTTAGCAGGCTAGGAAGATGGACCTACGAATTGGCTTAATCTGCAATTATATTTCCCTGCGCTTTCAAGCCCAAGATGGACCTGTAACCCCTCTCCTCTTCAGACCCTGATTTGGGGTAGGACATGGCCCCTTGCACGCCATCCATCAGTCAGTGATCAGTCAGTGTTATTTCCTATGCAAACACAAGCAGTTTGGCCATAATTATTCTAGAAATAGGGTGCTCCCAAGGAGGCTGGCAGCCTGTTGGTCTCTTTTCTTCCCTGTAGCTGTGTTTCCATGAGTAGCAGCACATGGCCACCATCCTTCAGTGAGGTAATGGCCACAACTGACAACTCACCTTTTGGCCGCATAATTTATCCACTGGGGAGCATGGTTATCATCATTATTATGTGTTATTATTATTGCCTTGTCAAATAGCTTGCTTGTCACGTTATAGCTTAATTGGGGACATGGAATGATGGATAATTTAAGAAAATGATGTCAATGTACAGGTGGTGGCAAAGCTTGGCTAAGACGCAGTCCCCCTGATGTTACTCCAAGGTTCCAAAATATGGGCATGGAATGATATTTGGTGCTTTCTATGCCTCTGCATCTTTGTTGAAGTCATTCCTGTCCACGATGTTTCCATAAAAATGGTACAAAATAATTTTTTTCCATAAGAGGATAAGAATCTTCCCATTTATTTTTTTTTAGCAGAAGGGTGTTCCCATCCCTGCTCTTATGCTACCTGTCCTGCTGTATATGATCATGGTGATGGGGCCCGTTGGTCAGCTATTGTATTGGTTACTTCCCTATTGCTGCAATAAAGCACCATGACCAAGGCAACTTCTAGGATAAAGAATTGATTCGGGTTTACTCATGGCAGGGAGGCTTTCTTACAGCAAGGGGCAGGTATGGCAGCAGGGGCAGGAAGCTAAGGGCTCACATCTTGAACTAAAGGCAGAGTACGCTAGGAATGGTTCATGAGACTTTGGCATGTCAAAGCCTGTCCCCTAGTGATACACTTTCTCCAACAAGGCCACACCTTCTAAACCTACCCAAACAGTTCTGACAACTGGGGACCAAATACTCAAACATCTGAGCCTACGGGGACATGATCATTAGAGCACTGTGCTGCAGAAGAGGCTTAGATATACCCAGGGAAGCATGAAATGGAGGGCCGGGCGTGGAGGAAAAACTGTCGGTGATAGAGAAAGCTCGGTGCCTTTTGCAGTCTTCAACAGAGCCCTGGACAGATGGTGTTTTCCTGTGGGAAGAGGGGGAGGACTCTGAGGTGGGATGTGACTCTTTTTCCATCTTCTGTCTTGGTGGCTGAGCTCATGCATCCATTTGGCTGGATCACAGTACCCAGAGACTGCTCTTTGGCATGAAGATGCTGCAAGATTGGGTCTCCTTTGAAAGTAGGCAACGCTCTGCGACACAGGTCTCACCCAAGCTGTTGAAGGTTGGAACAAGCACCACAGGTTCCCGAAGAAGCAAAGATTTTATTTCAAGCCTGGAACATAGGAGCTCTGCCTGGTTTTGCAACCTGCTGCCTGCCCTTCAGGATTTGGGCTTGAGACTGACATACCATGTTTCTCCTGACTTTCCAGTTACTTTTTCTCTTGCACCATAGAGAGTTACATCCGGTTCATTTTGTTTTGATGGAGAGCCCTGAATAATGTCCTGGTGCACTTGAATTTATTTTAAGCCATATACATGAATCATTTTCATAAAAGAACATATTGAATTTCAGGTTGCAGAGGGGAGGGAGGTGATGCAAAGCCTTTGATGCTCTGCATTCAATCCCTGAGCCATGTGATCCTGGGAAACGGTAGTCACCCAGACACTTCAGAAGTCACTGGATGGGATATGTCACCTCATGGCTCCTGCCCGGGCATGTACTGAGGAGACTCCAATTCGAAAAGTTGCCATTGGCTTCTAAATGGTGTCAGCTGTCAATTTATAATGCGCCCTTTGGCTGTAATCTGAGCCTATCAGGTGTCAGCAGGAAATCGCTGAACTATTGTCCCGGGACATGTGATACGGTCAACAGAAGCACCATCGTTTGAAGTATGGGGATGGCTTGAGGGGTATCTATGTGACTGTAGCTGAGTGATGGGGAGAGGGACTACCTCCCTAAGTAGCTCTGCAGCCACTGGGGATCCACTAACTTCTGAATGTCAGTGCTTTTTGACAACAAGAATGTAGAATTAAACAGTGTTGTAGTTTTTTTAGCTCTGCAAAGGGAAGAATCCAGCAAACGGCCCCAGAGGGTGGGCCCATTGTCCTTGTCCCCTGCAGCTAGGACGACTCTACCTTCCGGGAGCTGTGCTTCAAGCCTTGTGGAATGGGGACAATGGTTTCAGTTCCTGTTTCTGTCTCTAGATAGAGCTAAGGAGGAGTTGAGGTTGCTTGTCTAGAGATGGCTATTTAGTCATGGTGAAATGGGGAACCAAAAAGAAACTGAAGAAACTGGAGAAACAGAGAAGTTGTTTATGGTTTAAGCACACTTTAGAAGGGGTTTCATCCATGAAGAATGCAAGGATTGTACTCTGAGGCCGATATCACCCGTTCTGTCCCATCTCACCTTGGTCTGAAGAAGCTTGGCTGGCCGATCCCATCACGCTGCCAGCACATAAGAATCTGACACTGACCTGTGGCTGTATTGCTCTGGGCATATACAGATCATCTCGTGGAGTATGAAGAACCCACCAGACTGGTTTTATTTTCTCAATTGTTTTCTTTATAAAGGGATGATGTCAGGGGTTGGATTGTTAAGTAGCTTTTCTAATATCAAGATATAGATATGTGGCTGGGGATAGATCGGCTGCAGAGTGCTTGTCAAGCATGCCCATGCTACGGGTTTGATCCTTAGCAAAACATATGCACACACACATGTGCACACATAGATGTAAATTGTGGCAGTCAGACTCTGACAATGGTCTTTCTGACATTTTCTATCCATTTATGGTTTGAATAGTTGAAGAAATAAATGGATGAAGGCATATTTGAGTAATTTGAGGATTGATGGCAATAATTTGTCCCTCCCTGTGTGACACATTTCAGAATATTTTGGACCGTACTTATGAGCCCCATAGACAGGGAGGCACCTGGAGTCAGTATGGACTTTCATGGCTGCAGTTTCTCTGCTGATGTTATCTTTTTAATCTGAGAATTTGGCTGGCAGGCCTGGAGGAACCAATTGTGGATGGGAAGGTACGGTGGTCGGAGACTTTACAGGGCCACCCATGCATAAGTGCTCGCTCCTCTAAATTCTTTGTCCTGGGAACTGACAGGAGAAATCTCCCCCTTCAGCATCAAGCTGACACAAGTAGATGAGATAAGTCACATAGCCCTGCATCATCAAGTTTGTCTCCTGGTTAGTCACGCATGCTTGTGTTTATGAATGGTTGTTTGAAGAAAGAATTCATGACCACAGGGCCTGACTCAAGAGCTGGGGATGGAGACAGGGGCCCAGGTGCTACATACAGAGGGACCTCACAACTGGGTCTTGGGGAGATGAGAGAACATCTCCAGAAACACACGCACATACAGAGTCTTGTTGTTTTCCTGTTATAACAGAATACCACAGACAGGGTTATTTCTTTCTTTTTTCTTCTTTCTTTTTAAAAGCTTTACTCATTTCATATGTACGGGTGCTCTGCCTGCACGTATGCATGTGCACCATTTGCTTCCTGGGCACCCTTAGAGGTCGGAATAAGGTATCAGGGTCTGATTTCCGGGAACTGAAGTTAAGGATGGCCTTGAGCCACCAAATGGGTGCTGGGAACTGAACCAGGCTCCTCTGCAAGAGCAGCCAGTGCTCCTAACGACCGGGCCAGCTCCAGCCCCAACTGGGTGATTTCTGATGAACAGAAATGTGCTGACTCATAACTTGTGGATGCTGGGAAGTCCAACATCGAGTTTCTAGAATGTGACAATGGTCTTCTGCCCACTGCAACATTTAACACATGAAAGGAGAGAGATAAACAAGGAGGGAAAGGCAGAGGGACCAGAAGAGGAAACAAAGGGGGAAGAAAAGGAACCCAAAGTCACTTTAAATATTACTGTGCGCACTTGTGTGTGTGCGTGTGTGTGTGTGTGTGTGTGTGTGTGTGTGTGTGTGTGTGTGTGTTTGGGCACACTCACAGCACAGTGCACAAGACAGCTTTCAGGGCATGATTCTCTCCTTCCTTCATGGGACTCAAGGATCGAACTCAGGTCATCAGGCTTGTGTGGCAATGTTTTTACCCACTGAGCCATCTCCCTGGTACCCTGAGTCACGTTTTTATGAATACCAATCCCACCATGCCTTCTCAGCCTAACAACCTCTTACATGTCGGTTATGATTCATTTATGGAATCTTCATGGGTCCATGTGCTGAGCACTTGTGTACCATCCGGTTGGCACTGTTCTAGAAGGGTCTGGGAGCTGGAACCTAGGGTCTGGTATTGTATGATGCTTTACTTGGCTTTTTGAGGGGCCCACCATCCAGCTCCCATTTAATTTACATGGAGGCTGATTATTACTTATGAATGCCTGGCCTTAGCTTGGCTTGTTTCTTGCCTGCTTAACTTAAATTATATTGACTGCCTTTTGCCTTTGGGCTTTTGTCTTTCTCTACTTCTGTATACTTTTCTTCTTTCTCCATGGCTTGCTGTGTAGCTGGGTGGCTGGTCCCTGACATCCTCCTCTCCTTGTTCTCTTGCTCCCTTCTTCCTAGTTTCTCCTTCTATTTATATCCTCTGCCTGCCAGCCCCGCCTATCCTTCCTTCTGCCTCGCTATTGGCTGTTCAGCTCTTTATTAGGACCATCAGGTGTTTTAGACAGGCACAGTAACACAGCTTCACAGAGTTGAACAGATGCAGCATAAACAAAAGTCACACACCTGAACATAATATTCCCCAATAGTCTGGTGGGAGAAGTAGCTTATTGTATGTGCTAGAAGGGCGTATCTTGCCCTGGCCCTTTCCTGTCCCCACCTTGCCATGTGAGATGAGGGGTTGCATCTGTAATATGCTCTGCTGCCATGATATTCTACTCAAGGGCAGAGGAGTTCTTTCCAAGTGCATTCGGAAAGTAGCCTGTAGAGACTCGGAAGGGGAAGGACAAAATCAGACCAAGTGTGTTAGAACCATAACACCAGTTAGAAAAGCAGAGGGCTCGTAACTTGGCGAAAAAAAAGCCAAAGTAATTCAGTTTTTAAATTTTTGGCATGGGTATGATGTATGTGTGTGTGCATTTGTATATAAACATGTTGTAAGGAGGCTGCTTGTTCATTTCCCAGCTGCCCAGACTCCCAAAATAATCACACAGAAACCATATTATTTAAATCACTGCTTGGCCCATTAGCTCTAGCTTCTTATTTGCTAATTCTTACATCTTAATTTAACCCATCTCCATTAATATGTGCATCACCTCAAGGTTGTGGCCAACCAGCAAAGTTTCAGCACGTCTGTCTCCAGCTGTGGCCCCATGGCTTCTCCCCGACTTTGCCTCTTTTCTCCCAGCATTCAGTTTAGTGTTCCCCACCTAGCTCTACTCTATCAGGCCAAGCCAGTTTCTTTATTAGCCAATGGTATTCACAGCATACAGAGGGAATTCCACATCGTAAACGTGGGATGTATGTATCACAGTGTAGATGGACTGGTCAGAAGAAAACCACGGACATCAGTCTACAACTATTGCCTTGTATGAGATGGGGGTCTCTTATTGTCTCCCCGGCTCCCTCCTGCTGCATATGCCAGACTAGCTGGCCTCTGAGTGTCCAGGGATTCTCCCATCTCTGTATTACACCTCCCCATAGGAGTGCTGGTGTCACAAATGCCTGCTACCACATTTAGCTTTACATGGATTCTGGGACTTTAAACTCAAGTCCTCAACCTAGACAGCAAGTGCCTTCTTGACTGAGCCATCTGCCCAGTTCTGCAGTTCAGAGAGCTACAGCTGCTGCCCTGCAAGGGGATAAGAACCCTGTGCGATCCAGGCACAGCAGCCACGCGCCCCCCTTTCCCATCGCGGCTTATCTACCCGTAGGGATCCAGGTCGAAGCCCATATCCTGCTTCCTGTGAACTCGTTTCGTCTTAGAGAAGGGTAGTTTCCCTCATCTCAACATCATCCATGTGCTAAGGGGCACGGATGAGATGATGACATTTTTATTTTATTATTTCTGGGTCTGAAATATTGTGATTACCCAAAACCTCCCCACCCCTTAGAATAGGGAAAGAAGAGAAGAGGGGAAATGGGAAAGAAAGACCAAGTCTTGTAGTTCTATCCTACTTAGTGATGAAAGCAGGGAGGAGTCATGATTCCCATCTTGGCTGGGAACACACCCCTAATGATGACGTCTTGCAGATGGCAATCAAGGTCCCCTCCTGGATCTATGAATACACCAAGTAAGCCCCTGTCCAAGGCTATGTCATCCGTGTGACGTGAGGATCTGTATACCAGAAGAGTCCAGTTCCTGGTTCATAGATGCCGGCCTTCTCCCTGTTCTCACCTGGTGGGAGAGGCAAAGGGGCTTTGGAATTGATACTACAGGGGCACTAATCCCACCATGAGTGCTCTGCCCTCCCAACCTAATCACCTGCTGGAGATGTCACCTCTTAATGCTGCATATGGTGACTTTGGAGGCTAGGTTTCAACATATGCTTACTCGGATGTGTGGGGATTAGGGGAGTGGCATATGGTGTTCTGTCCCTAGCAGTACCCCAGGCTAGCACACGGACACAGGTCAGGGGACTTCAGAATTCATGTTCTCCCCTAGCCTCAGTGTTCCAGTTATGAGTCCTGTCTCCAAAGAGGGGAAGAAATGGAGAGGAATAAACTTAAGTGTGTGAGTGAAAAGGCAGAAGACCAGCCTCAGGTGCTCCAGATGAATCACGGGGCTCCTGCTGATGCTGACAGATGCCTCAGTACAATGCATCCTGCTTTGTTCTCATCCCTGAGAACAGGCTGTGAGGTGAGTGCAATGTGATTCTTCCAGTCCCAGCTCCTCAGGGGCCTGTGCTCTGTGCCCAGAATTTGCCAGGGAGATGGGTAGACTTTCATAACACCATATCTTTTTTTCTCAAAAAAAATATTTTTATTTATTTGTTTAATTATTTAGAGTATGTGCATTGGGGGAGATTCGTTACCATGGGCATAAGGAGGTCAGAGGAAAACCTAAGGTGTCAATTCTCTCCTTCGACCATGTGGGTCCTGGGGATCAGGCTTAGTGGCAAGTGTCTTTATTGGATGAGCCATCTTGTCAACCCCATAATGTTATCTTTAGAGAAGATTGAAGAAGTTGCCGGGACAGAACTACTAGAGGATCTGGGGGAAAATGAAGACAAACACTTGAATACTGTATTCTTTTGAGTTGAAGTTCCATTCCAGAGCCCAGGCTGGCTTCGAATTTGTAGTAATCAGTTTTCCAAGACAAGTGCAAGCCATCCTGCCTCCTTCAAACACCTGTCCCTTACTCCTGTCTGTATTGTACCGTTAAAGTTAGGGCTCTGTGAACTATTCTAAGGTGGCAAACTTCTGTCATGAGGTTTTGGATCCAACACGTCAATCAACAGCTCCATTCTCCAAGTTTTCTTTATTCTTAGACTGAGGTGTGAGAGGAACGCCGGGTGAAGGCATTTCTGGTAGGGTTGTGGGTCTCTGCTGAGACAGAACCAAGGGCTCATTCTTTTGAGTAAATTGTGAATCCATTTCTAGCAGGTGGCGGACATGTAAAAGAGGGAGGGTAATGGAACAGCAAGCCCAACTGCAGACTCTCAGGTCCCTTCACTCAGGGCAAGGAGATCAAGGCAGAGTGTTTCCTCAGTCCCAATTTGATTCAATCACCTTGGATTATCTCCCAATTATCCCTCTGGGTTCACTTGTGTCTACCATCTTCCTGCCTTTCCAAAGCACCATGTCAGCTTAGCCCAGGCTGAGGGAGAATGTTCCCTACTCTCTAGAGGCTGGGTTCCTGTTTCCACTCCATAGAGCGATTCCCTGATCTTCGAGCACAGCTTTTCTTGAGTCCTGAACAATCACTGTGAGGACAGACAACACTAGGTTTTTCACTCCTTAATGGATTTGGTTTTGCTTCTGGTTAACTTCTGGAGAGAGCCAGGTGATAAGTGAGGGTGAGGGTTGTGTTCCTGCACCAATGGTGTCCTTCTGGGTCAGTGGAAGGATTATTACTTTAACTACTTAAAGATGTGCTACATTTGTTTATATTGCTGAATATTTAACTATGGGAAGGTGCATTACATTTGTTTCTGCTGCCTTTGTTAACAATGGAAAGATGTGTTATATTTGTATATGCTACATTTGTTTAATGATGCAAAGATGTGACACTTTGCCTTCCCAAGGCACCTGATTGGTCTAATAAAAAGCTGAACAGTCAATAGCTAAGCAGTAGAGGAATAGATGGAGCAGAGAGAATGAGGATGAGGAATCTAGGCTTGGGGAGAATGAGAAAAGAGAGAACGAGAGAGAAAGGGAGGGAGATGCCAGGGTTCAACCAGGCAGCCACCAGCCAGACATAGTAGGATATACAAAAAGAGAGAAGGAGGTGGGGAGAGGGAGGGAGGCAGGGAGGAAAGAAAGGTAAAAAGCCCTAAGACAAAATATAGATGAAGAAAATGTATTATATTAAGTTATAAGAGCTAGCAAGAAGCTAAGGCTGAGTATTCATAACTGATAAGTCTCCGTGTCATGGTTTGGGAGCTGGTTGGCGGTCCAAAAGAAAACCTGCTATAGAAAGGTAATCCCTTGGGACTGGAGTCTGGGAATGACTTGGGACTTGGAGTGGGAAGGGACTTGGCCCTGCTTGACTCGGGCTCCTCTCAGGCCTCTGTGACAAGGGGGACATGTCCTCTGTCCTTCGTAGTTTGTATGGAGACTGACTTAGGCAGAGGCAGATTGTGGGAAGGGGGTGAGGAGCCAAGGGGTAGAACCAGGCATGGAAGGCAGAAAGGACAAGTTTGTGGCATAAGCGCCTAGGAGAAACCTCACCCACAGTGCCCACTTATTGTGCTGAAGTTGGGCACACCTTGCCCAGACCCAGGAGATGATGATCAGTACAGGGGTCTGGGGAGACTCCTGGCCAGGGATGGCATTTCTAAGGAAGTTGTCCTGAGTCCTAAAGGGTTTAACACAGGTCAGAGGTTCTCTAGATGCCACGAGGACTCCTCTACATGGTGGCCACTACAGATGCTTCCTGATGTCGTCAGGTGTTTCCTGGGTCAATGCGTCCCTGCCTGAGAAGCACTCATGTTAGCCCCAAGTCTTTCTGGACTGTGTGAATGGGCTTCTCTTCGTTAAGGGTTTTCACAAGGCCCCCGTGAACCTGCATTCCCTGCCTTCCCAGTGTCTCACCCGAGGGGAGACGAGTTGTTCTAAGAAGAAGCCCTGGGTGCTGCAGTCATCACCGGGGAGGTTCTGGGCTTCACCTCTCACCCAGAAGACAATCATGGGACCTGCAGAGAAGGACTCTGGTTGGTGAACTGCCTAAAGAGCCTATGCAAGAATTTGTATTCCTGGCCATGATCTAGAGATGTCCCTTGGAGAGTGACCAGAGGCCTGGTTTGCCTGGTACTGGCCCAAGTTAGCATGAGGCACTCAGACTCTGGGTAGTTGGCATAGCTAGGTTGGGGTGAGTTCTCTTTTGTGTAACCATCACAGGGACTCCAGCCATTAAGCAGCCACCTGACTTTGAGGCACAGATGCTCAGCAAGCGGGACAGGGCCTCCAGGCTAGTTTTTGACTGGCTTTTGGGAGCAACGGATGGCTCAGGCTTGGTGTCCATTGCTTCTCTTCAGAAGCCAGAGACTTGGAAAGGACGATGGTGATCAATAACCTCCAAGGAAGAGGCGGGATGCTTGCGTTAGAAACGTGGCTCCATTGGTAAAGTGCTTGCCCAGAAAGCATGAAGCTCTGAATTTGAGCCCCAGAACCTGAACGAATGGCTGAGTGTGGTGGGCGGGGCCTTGAGTGCCCCAGAATGGAGAAGGTAGAGATGGACTGATTGCCAAAGTCGGTTGTCCAGGCAGCCAGGTCTCCTTGGAGTTCTGGGACAACGAAAAACTCTGTCTTTAAAAACAATGATGACTGAGTAATGGAGCCCAAAGTTGACCTCTGGCTTCTACATGGACGCACATATAGATGATACCTGCATACATGTAACTGTATACACAAGGAGGGAGGGAGGGGGAGGAAGCAAGGGATTATCAGGTATTTGTTGCCATGTCTGGTTGCTTTTGCGTTTTTAAAGCATTTCACATCTATTACCTCATGGTATACCTCAGTAACTTTTGGAGAGGGAGACATACATGATTGGTAGGGAGAGAGCCAAGACTCTCTTCCGGCCTTCCCAAACTCAACAAGCTCACAAGATGATGAGGGGAATCTCCTGGCTTCTAATCTTACATCTCCCACCTACCCCAAAAACAAACTGAACCTCTTTTTGGAAAGAAAAGATCTCCGACAAATCAAAACATCATAACCAAATTATAAATGAGTTGTTTGGCTGCATCCTGGTGCCCACTGCCTGGCACCGATCATGTGGATCACATTAAGGCCTCAGTCTCTCTTCCCTGTGAGTGCCCTGGGTAACCATGATCCAGGAAGCAGGTTTGCCCAAGCACATGTCAATTGAACAAGTACGAATAAATCTATTCAACAGCCTGCCTTCTAACCCCAACCATCACGCCACCTTTTCAATAAAGGAAACCAAGTTGGTAACAAATCCCTCAGTTCACGGACAGAGAAAACTCCAAAGACGTTGGTATCTGATAGATGCCCGGGATAGGTGGGGGTGGGAATGCAACCACAAAAGGACCATCTGTTACCTATTTAAGCCATCCTTAGACAAGAATATATGACTTTTCGGGGGAGGGATGTTCTTTCCAGAGGGATAGGAATGTGATATAAACAATTGGATGAGATAAAGCTGTTTATATCGAATTATAATGCTGAAAAACAGCGCGTGTGTCTTGTTATTGCAGGCATGGGTAAAATAGTGTTTGAAAGACAAATTGCTGTGTTGTTATTCTTGAAGTCCTACCTCTCCTATAAATGATGGTATCTTCCCAGACACAAGACTAGCCAAGTGTAGGTATGTCTCCAGCTACATAATTTAAGGCGAGAAAAAACAGGATGTTTGTCTTTTAGACAAAGAACATTGCTTCTGCTAAAACTTAAAGAACCTAGAAAAGCCTTTATTTATGATAACCAAAACTCACAAACCCTATGGCAAACTTGAGCAGCAAATATGGTCACAGTTGGACCAACCGGGCAGACTGACTCTGGAGACGACAGCCCAAGTCATAGTTAGTGGTGGCAGAACTGAGAAGGTTCTCGGTCCTTGAAGCGCTTGTAGTAGCTCACAAACTCAGGGGTGGCTCCTTGAGTGCATTACAACAAGACGGAGGCATCCAGGACTCGCCTGGGACTGTGGCAGGTAGACAGTTGGCTTCCAGCAGTTGGCAACCCCAGATGTCATACCTTTGGCCCTCCATGGGGAGCATGTATCCCAGAAACTACGTGGGGTCTCATCATGCAAGTAGCCACTGAACAGGATGCCAGCTGAAGTTCATGAATGGCAGTTCGCCTAAACCCACAAGCATGCATACACTTGTCACTGAAAACAGCTTTAAACTGTCACCCCGAAGCAGTGGGACAAACTCATGTCTGTGCTTGGGCAGTGTGGTCCCTGGAGTCCAGTATGTGCTTATGTGTATATTGAACAAAAACATGAATGAATGTTGCTGGGGAGTTGAGTTTTATTTTTAAAAAAAAATCCTCACATTTTGAGCAAGGCAATTTGTCTTTTCATTTTCCCATATAAAAATAATAATTGATCCCCCCCCTTGATAGAAGGTTGGAGCTGCTCTTCCTTGTGGCATCTTCACTGTGTTTTTGGTCTTTAAATAACTGTTTTTTGGTGTGTGTTATTATAGATATTTACATGATTGTTAGAGAAAAGTTGGAAAATATCCATGTCCACAAAAAGAAGTAACTATCCTCATCATTTCATGCTGTCTTAGGGACAGATCTCCAAGTTAATATACTAGGAGTGTTTTAAGTGTCAAGTTACATAGCAGTGTTTATATGTAATAGTAATCTCTATCTCTTTCTCTCTCACACACGTGTTTACGTGTCTAAGAAATATATTTGTGTATGTGGATAAAGGAACAAGAAGATAGGAAGGATACATCAAAATTCATAGACTAAGTCAAGAGAGGAGGATACCATGTATCCTTCCTGTATGGGAGCAGCATCTCTTTCTTATTGTTCCATTTTATACTTTTTTTTGGTGAGACGAGGATCTTGTTATAAGTAGCCAAGGTTGTGCATGAACTTTTGATCCTCCTTGTATCCTTCCCCTGTGTCACATTGGGAGCAGTCAGTCTCGAGGAGGAGGTTGGTGGGAAGCTGGAGGTTTGCAGGCCGATTTGAAGCAGTGAGAGCTAAGCAGGGCTAGGAGGGTGGGGTGGGAAGAGTAGCCAGAGATGAGCTCAGGGCATGCAGAGCATCTGGGGAAACACGCAAGGCCGCGTGACCGAAGGGATGGTGCAGCTGCCAGGAGTTGGGGAGGTGACTCTGTTATGTGTAAGAAACTCGGTCGTAACGTTTGTGATGGGAAGAGATCTAAATGTCAAGAGCTGGGATGTGGTTTAGGTTGTCAAGATTTCAGACCGTGGCTTCTTGGAAGTGTGATAAAAAGAAATGCCACAATCCAGTGCATGCTGCAAATTAAGTTTATTGATTTGGTGTTGTCGAGAAGCTTAGCACTTTAAAACCAGGCAGAGTGAGGGAGATGCTCACTGGCAGGTGCAATGTGATGGTGTGACTTTCAAACAGCAAGCCACACAAACTACAAAGGAAACTGAGAGCAGCCTACGGGCTGGGCACAGACCTCCACCTGCCATTCCCGTCGCAGCCCTGTTTGTTCTGATGCATGTGACATTTCTTAATGTTAGGTGGAGAGCTTCCACAGATACGCAGTAAGACTCACTTATGTTTGACTCAGAAAAGGGGGTGAGCAGAAGTGGTCATCTGCTAAGGACAGAAGGGGAGCCCCAGGGAAGATGAGTCAGGACTGACCAAGCAGGGGGCAGTGGGAATGTATTTACTGGCTTCCTGGGGGTACTCCTGGCTTTTATTGCTCCTAGCCCCATGTGGGCTTCAGACTAACACAGCTGTCTTTTAATAACAAGGGGGTGGGGCTAGGAGTGGGGTGGGGGAAGTGTGCGAAAGAATCTGGTGAGAATGTTTGTGTTTTTCAGCGTGTTTGTGTTGGTTATGGCTCACACCTTTCTGATATTTACTTAGCTGGGACAATATTGCGAAGCGGTTTCTACAGAATAATGTAACAGGAAGAGGGGACGCAAACGCATCACCGTGGAGGAAAAAGGTCAGGCTTTATGTCTTTAAAGGTGAGAGCATGTACAATCTCTGAAATGCTACTATTTTTACAATTGGAAGAATCAATGTATCTATTATGATTTTTTTATTTCTTTGTGGGAAACATGATATTGTTACATAGTTGTGGAGAAGAAGAGGGAAGGGGTGAATCTTGGTTTCTATCCACGCGGTCCCCTGGGACCCACAGAAAGCTCTGTCCTTTGAAGGCACTGTCATCTAGACCCTTCCTAATGCCCACCTGTTGTCTACCCACCAGCCCACTGCTACCTTAGCCAAGGTCTGTCTTAGGAGTTCCTCATCCTGAAGCTCTCCACTCTTGGTGTTTTGTTTTTTTTTTTTTTGAGACAGGGTCTAATCCATGCCAGTCTATCCTCAAACTTCTCGATGCAGCTGAGGATGACTTTGACTTGGGGTTTCTGACCCTCCCATCCTGAGATAATGGCCATGAGCCACCATGGTTGGCTTATGAGAGCTGAGGGTTGAAAGCAGGGCTTCCTGTATGTTAGGTAATCGCTTTCAATTGAGCCCATCCTTTGTAAGATTTGCTCCAGTCTTCGAAGGATATCCTGTTCATGTTCCACACTAATTTATTCCTTCCTTCCTTCCTTCCTTCCTTCCTTCCTTCCTTCCTTCCTTCCTTCCTTCCTTCCTTCCTTTCGTTTCTCTGTAGCCTTGGAACCTGACCTGGAACTAGCTCTTGTACACCAGGCTGGCCTCGAACTCACAGAGATCCACCTGCCTCTGCCTCTGATTGCTGGGATTAAAGGGGTGTGTGCCACCACGGCCGGGCTCCACTCTACACTATTTTAAGTTGCTGTACAAATCTATTAATGGCAATACACGTAGGATAAGCAGGTGAATACACACACATTTTAATTACACATTAAACTATAAAAACACATGATTAGTACCTAGGTTCTAAACAGATATTCTTAAAAATAAGCTTAAATCAATCTGACAAACCCAAGGTTCTAACCCAGTTACCCTCCACTGGTATTCATGGTCAACTGTCCATGAGCGGAGCCCTCACTCAATTCACTGATAGCTTTAGGTTTTAGCTATAGATTGCACATGTTCAAGCTAATTATCTATACCATCTTTCTTCTCTTCATAATCCTTCCTTGTTGGTTACTAAATTTTTTATCCAAAGGATCAAAATAATAGCACTGCTCATATGTTCCAGTTTCCTCCTTAAAATAATAGGTTTGTGCTATCACCTCAGACAATTTCAATGTCTTTGCTCTTTGCACTCTCCAAATAAACACAGGAAGTGGACTGTGTTTGAGAATCGATTATGAAACCCTCTTAGAATGTTCTCTTTGGCCATCGGCGGTTCGACATCTAACTGTTAATCTTTCCTAAGGAAAACAAGACTTTCTCTTTGGAAGTTTGAAATATTAAAAATAACAACATAGAGCATTCTTAATGTGTAAGTGGGCATGATAAATTCTTGCTTTTCCTGAATCCCACTGCGCCTCTCGGGACAGAACAGGACAAAGGAGAAGCGCGGCTGCCTGCCCTCCCAGGACACTGCAGTTCCCACTCTGTGAACACTTCCTAGGAGGAGGGGGTGTTTTCTCTACTGGGTGACCCTCATCTGTGGGCTGGTTCTTAGAGAACACACCTCTCATGGGAACATACCCCTGCCGGGCCAAAGCATGAAGAAAAAGCTAAGCTCTGTTTAAAATCCAGGTCCTTTGACCCAAGGGCCTGATATTCTTTCTCTGATGACTGGGATGTGGGTCCCACGCCTGTGTGAACACAGCAGGTGCAGGTTACTTTTCAGGAAGCAAGGCTGTAGTCCCTGTCACCAAGGACCCAATCACATATGCTTTGTTAAAGAAGGAGTTCTGTGAGTTGATGTAGAGACCCCTTTTACTGTCCAATGTCCCCTGTGGTTGGAAGGTCTTTCTTGTGACTTTCTTGTATGTGAAACTTGCTGAAAACAGATATGCTGGCAGACAAACATGTGGAACTTGTGTCCATATACCTCAAACATCCACAAGCAAGCCAAGTCTCACCTCTCTGCAGGTAATCAATCTATCACCATTTCTGAGGCTGAGGAATTCTGTGTCAAATGATGAGATAGTTCCTTACCACGCTTTTAGGAACAGAGGTGACGTCCCTACTTGAGACAGCACACAAGAAGACAAGCGCATTTCCCTTGGGACAGGGGCTTTGTTGACTTCATCTATTGATGCTACAGTCTAGTGGGAAAATCAGCTTAACTTGTGGGAACATCTATTCTTTCATCTGTTCTGGAGGCCTGCAACCAAGCCAGAGTCAAGTTCAAGACCCCCCAGAATGTTGGAGGTCTATGTGGTACAAACAGTCTTCAAGCCAGCACTCCCTGCTACAACAAACGGGAAGAAAAATAAAGATCATGTTAACCAACTCATCAACTAAATTAGCTTGTTTTGTGTTCCAGGTCATGGATACAATGGTTCCTGTGTCAGGGAATGGAGGCTTCTCCAAATGTCTTCTTAGCAAGATAGCAGAAGCCACAGAAACAGAGGTTCATAGTTAATTTGGAAATACTTAACTGAGCAAGGAAAACATCTTAAGTTAGACACCAGCCCTTTGAACCATCAAATTAGGTTCACCCAAAAGTGAAACTCCATGTTAAAAGACATCACCATGTCAAAACACTAAAAGAATTAGAAATAAACACCGGAACACAATAGGCAGTCATCGCTCTTTATGCTATGTAATGATACTTTAAAAAGTCTACAGCTAAACACCAAGACAGAAAAACAAATGGCAGAAGTAACAAATAGAATAAAAAGTGAAAATGTACACAATAAAACCTTCAAAGCCCCATGAAATCTAAGTCACTGTAAATGCCATATTTTGAGCTGGAAAGATAAATATAGATTGTTATGTTGATTCTTCTCAATTAAAAGCTTTGGGCAATGATCTCTCCATATGCTTTGGATATACAAGTTAGCATTGGGTTTATGTGCTATAATTTCAAGTGCTTGTCACTGAGTCATCTTGAGCCACTCTAGTTCCGAGGACTAGTCTTAGACATGCCTCACAGTGTCAGGGATAAGGACATCCACATGCAATCCTTGCTTGTGATGGTAAAGAGAACCAACCCCAGTGTAACTGAATAATTACGGAAAATATATATTTATGTGCTCTATGATTGCTCATATAAGACACAGCCACATTCACTGACATGAAAAGGTTTTAAAGTGACATTTTTAGGATCATTTTCAAAGCTGTGAGATCCTATTTTCCGGTTGGAGAGAAAGCCCAACAGGAGAAAGTGCCTGCTACTGGGCCTGGCGACCTGAATTTGTTCCTCAAAATCCACATGGTTAGGAGCATCTGCTCTGCTCTGTTCTCCACAGGTGTGTGCTTGAACACTCACACACAGGCACACTCAGGTATGCACATATGTACACACCCCCCATAGGCATCCACACACACACACACACACACACACATACACACACACACACACACACACACACATGCATGCATAGATGCACACAGTAAGTAAATGTGGGGGGAAAGGTCTTCTTGCTAGATATGGATAGAGACCTGCAATCCCAGCACTTGGGAAACTAAGGCAGGGTGCTTCCAAGTTCAAGGACCTTATCTAGCCCACTTTCCTAGTGTATATAAAGCCCTGGGTTTAACCCCTATTCCAGCACCTTCTTCTGTGTACATTGTCCTTATCAAACAACCCCGGGCAAAATTTCCCTGACCTTTGTGTTGGTTGCCTTGGTCATGAGAGGATGGTAGTGCTGAGGAGTGAGGAAGATTTGATATTGTGTATTTGGAGACAGGGTCTCACTATGTAGCACCGTGTAGCCTCTGCTTCCCTATGCTGGGATTAAAGGTATGTGCTATGCCTGGCTCAAGTAGTAGAGACTTTACCCTCTTAAAATTTCACATTTCTGGGCTGGAGAGATGGCTCAGAGGTTAAGCGCACTGGGTGATCTCTCAGAGGTCCTGAACTCGATTCCCAGCAACTGCATGATGACTTACAACCACCTATAATGGGATCTGATGCCCTCTTCTGTCAGGCAGGAACACTGTATACATAAGAAATAAATCCTATTTTTCCACATTTCTTAGAGGCTTGGAGAGATGGTTCAGCAGTTAAGAATGCTTGCTGCTCTTCCAGAAGACCTGAGTTCAGTTCTCAGCACCCACACGTGGCCACACACAGTTGCCTGTAACTTCAGCTCTAGGAGATCCTAACACCCTTTTGGGCTTCTGCAGGGACCTACACAAGTAGCACATATACACAGCCATGTAACCAAGTTTTTAATTGCATTTCTTTCTCTGCCAATGGCATGCTAGTTTTCTAAAGAGAAAAAATGTTGGCATTAAAAAAAGGGGGGAGGGGGAGGAAGAGAGGAAGGAGGAAGAAGAATGAGAAGAAAGGAGAAGGAAAAAGAAGAAGGAAGAAGGAGGAGGAGGAGGATGAAGAAGAAGAGGATGATGATGGCAACAATGATGGCAAATCGGGCATCTCTGACGAGAGTTATCACTGACATATCACCATGGCTGTTTCCCTAACTTACTGTATGAACTCTGTGGAAACACGTGGCCCCTTGTTTTTCTTCCGACTAGGTTTTGAAGAGCAGCCTGACTCTGCTAACCCGAGGAGCCGAGTTTCTCTGCAGACCACTCATCATTCCCAAAGCTACAGAGTCAGAGATCCTAAAAGACGGAGCTGGTCAAAGATACTAGTTTTGGTGTTTGGTAAATACAGATCAGTGATTAGTTATATTGTTCAATATATAATTCTGCCCAAAGAGTGTCGGTTACCCCACTAGGGGTGATTTCCCTTTTTGCTTTGATTTTTGCATTTTTTTTTGACATAGGGTTTCAGTGTGTTGCTCAGGCTGGCCATGAACTTGTGAACCTCTGCCTCAGTTTCTGCACTCCTGGGATAACAGGCCTGTGCCTCCGTCCCAGCTTAGGGTTACTTGGAGTAAGTCTGTTCCGACCACAGCATAAGCTCCAGGTTTTCCTCTCTTCATCTTGACTCCACCCAGAAGACTCCTGGTCCCATTCTCCGTTGTATCACATCTTGGAATCATTCCTTTCATTTATTTAAGAACTTCTACTGTTATTGGAGCTTATGAGAATAATCATTTAAATTCTTCCCGGCAAGGTGCAAATGACTGTTAATAGCTTAAAATGTTACTCCTTTATGAAGTGTGTGCAGGGAGCTAAATCAAACAATCAATTATTTAACATATTTTAAAAGCAAATATATTAGTTTCTAGGGGAGATGAGGCTGCGATCGTTGAACTAAGGGCAGGATTCCTTCGCGGGTCACAAGAAACGGATGGGAAGAGTAAGAAAGCTACCTCTGAAACCAGCGTTGGACACACTCGTCTTTGAACTTCGCATTGGTGAATTTTGCATTGGGGTGCATTATGGGTTCCCTTTTAATATGCAGGCACAGCTGCTTTTTAAAATTTAATTTCTTAAATTAGTAGATGGTATTTTCTTTTTAGTCTATGAATTCTAGTGCATGGACACACATGTGCGTGCCCCGTTCCCTCTGTTGGTATGCCGAACACTCACACCCCCCCAAATTCACACAACGGACATACTCACAGTTATGGCTGTCCACTGAGTAGCCACAGGGCATGGCCATGTGAGCTTTCCTGTTGGAGAAGGCTCTGTACAGAGGGAAACGTACAGAGCAGGCAGGTGGCTTTTTTATTGAGCTCAGTGTTCTTGCTCGGTCATAGTCTACTCTATGGAAACTAGAGGACTTGTCCTCAGCTGGGACATACTAGGGCTGGCCGTCCTCGGTGGGAGAGATTGGGAGCTGATGTACTGCCCACATTTGTGCCCACAGTTGTGTTAGAAGAAACCTTTTATTCCTCAGGAGTAAATAACCAGGAGACGGATGACTGAACCCTACAGTGGGTGTATTTCTGAGTTCATAAGAACTTGCTTTTGTAAACTTTGGTTGGTTGTCAAGAGACCCTTCCTTGCCCCACTTCTGACAAGAATGGGAAGTCAGTTATAACCTTTCCCCAAGATGAAAAAGGTGTCCCTCTACAGGTAGGTTGGGAAGTCTGCCTTGTTCACTTCAGGACATAGTCTGTTTGCTGACATCCCTGCTGTCAGATTTCAGGTGTTGTGTGACCTTTTTTCTTTGAGTGTCTCTTAGGGGGAAGATGTTCTATCTCAGAGGGCCATTTATCTAGACGGAAGTTCAAGGCTATTCTGTTCCTTGCCGTTTCTCCAACGTCGACACCAGTGTTAAGGGACCGACTGAGAGTAAACATGGCTGTGGGCGGACAGGCCCCAGCTGCTGGTGGAGTCCATGTCCTTTCGCTCCTGGCGGGATTTGCTCACATGTGTTTTCTGGGCTCCTGCCAACCCTATTTACAGCACACAGAGGAGAACAGCAGACAGACACACACACGGAGCCCGATTCCTAGGGGTAATGTGAATGTTTATGTAAAAGATTATTTTCCCAGTTTTCAAGTCCTGTTTTCAGTGGAAAATCAATAATTGTGTTGTGACTTGCACTGACATTAGCCACCCTCTGTGGAAAATTGTGTATTCAGAACATTACATTGGCTTGAAAGTTGAAAATACCGATTGTCCTAGCATCTGGTGAGCACAGCGCTTAACTCCTGGGCCAAGCGGCCAATGGACGGGTAGCCTGGCCTCTCATCAGTATCACAGTTCAGAGATGAGACAGGTGTAGATCATAGCACATCAATAAAACAATGGCTGCATGCAAGGTGGTTGGAAAAGAAACAAAATGGGTACATTGTGCCAGGTCACCTTCCTGTAGCCCTCAAGGCCCTGCTGACTGACCTCTGCAGACCACAAGTCTGCTATCCAGAGCCTCAGAGATGTTTCTCGGTAGTGGAGAACCCAGAGAGAAAAGCGTGTGGAAATGCTGCCAACACTTCACAAATCCTGTTGCCAACCTCAGACAGGACCCGAGGATTCTCAGAGAAATTCCCCAAAGATTAACATCTCCTTTAAAAAGTGTGTGTGCATGTATGCATGTGTGCATGCGTGCTGTGTATGAATAGGGACACAGGTATACAAGGGTACATGTGTGGAGGTCAGAGGACAACCTTTGGGGTTTGGTTCTCTCCCTCCATGTGGGTTCCAGGCATTGAATTCTGGCCACTGCACAAGCACCTTTATCTGCTGTGCCATCTTGCCTGCCCATCATTTTATTAACTTAGGTTTACCCTACAACAGCAAAACACATTCAGAAAGCAAAAACATCTGACTTTTGTCTCATTCTGTTCCTTCGGCTGTGCTTGTTCCTTGCAGACTCTTGGGCCTTGCTGCCAGCTTGGGTGTTTCCTCTGCTCACTGAACTTTGTTCTTTTTTTTTTCTCCTACAGGGCTAGAAATGAAATTCACTTGGTCAGGGGTGCTGGGATTAAAGAATTTAATGAATTGCCGAAGTACTCTATTAAGGAACAGGGATCATTCTTATAAACCATGAATTAATTTTTATGAATTAGGTCCAAAGAGCTTAAGTAAAATGCAGCTGATATTTCATAAGTGGTTTCAGCCCCTCTTTAATAGCACAAGTCTCTGGTGTGTAATATTTAGGTAATGATTATCACATCACAAAACAGACATCTTTGGAGGGCAATTTCGTGTTCTCGATAATTCTCTGTGAGGGAGCTGGGAGGATGTCATGTCTGACAGTGTATTTATCTCACCTAACATTCATGATATTTGGAAGCGTCTCTCTGTGGAGGAGTGTGTTCTTGGAGGTGTATGCGGCTTTCATCACCAGGCCTTCTCAGATGTAAGGAGTGACACAGGCTGGCTTTTGGAGCCTAGGCTGTCGTGCATTCACAGGGGAATGGCTTTGTTTATGAAGCCAGAGCACCGCATGGGGGAAGAGGGTGGCCTTAGGTCCCCCCAAAGGACCAAAGTTGAACAAGCTACACCAGGAAGTGATGATCACGTTTCCAGGTACCCAGGCTTGGCATCTGTTTTGTTAGGAAAGATTGGTTGCATCAAGGCCCCCGCAGAGGGCCACCTGAGCATCTCACCCCAGTTCTTCACACTTCAGAACCAAGACGGCATCGAGGATTTTATTATCTTTCTTCTTGCTATGGTTAAAGTACCTGGGAAAAGAGCAACTTAAGGGAAGGAGGGTTTTGGTTCACTGCTTGTTGGGTACAGTCCTTCGCCATGGGGCGGGCCTGGTGACAGAAGTATAAAGCAGCTGCTCACACTCACAGTCATCAAATAGGCAGAGGTGAATGCCAGGGCTCCTGCCCACAAGATTGGTGCCACCCACCTTTAAGGTGGGGTTTCCCTCCTCAGTCAGATCTCCCTGGAAACTCTCGTGCAGACACATCTAGAGTTTCCATGGTGATTCTAAACCTAGCCAAGCCGATAATGAAGATTGACCATCATGGAAGACACCACAGAAATGTATATTTCTACCGAGCTTTCAACTGAATTGAGCATTTTGTTTGAAAGTCCTGCGTTCTGAGGAAATAGGGAAGGTCACACTTTTCCTACTTATGGGGAGAAAAGTCAACATTCAAAATATAGCCTGGTTGGTGTTTTGTGAAAATAAAACACTGGGCCTGCAAATCCAGAGTCTGCCATGATCTGTGTGCCACTTAAAAAAAATAAAATAATGCAAATAATAAGCAGGTAAAATTTAGAATGAAAATCTTTCAAGCAGTGATGTCAGACACCTGCAACAAACACTTTGCTCCAGTAGCTACGCTCTGTCCCCATTCCTGGCAAGTCCCCTCTATGGGGCCTGCCCTGCTCAGGGAGTGGATCTTGGTGTGAGGCCAATCCTGTGGGTGGGTGTGCTCTCACAGGAGGGCCGGATGCACGGGAGAAGAAAGCTTGTGTCCGGCAACCAAAACCAGATGGAAGTACGCCAAGGGTCGGGGAGGGTGTATGGCTAAACCTTGCCTCATGGCGGTGGCTCTTCCCGGGGTGTTCAGTGGGTGCCTGTGGCTCAGGATGGGTAGTGAGCCGGATCTACCTCTCACATAGATATTGGATGCATCATTTACTACTGCATTCATAATAACCACTTATAATCTGTTTCAAAGCAGCTCATGGTATAAAACGATAAGCTTCATTTTAGAGAATGCCTATTGCAGCAAAGTAACTCACATGTGGACCTCGCTTTGCATTTAATAAGTAGGGGTGTCACACCCCCAGTCTGCAGGTTTTCACCCACCCCTGTGGGCTTTTTTTACTGTCCCCTGACATTCTTATGTCTTTGGCACTGTGTCTGCACACCCACTGTGTTATTGTGACTTATTCTGAAGCTACTATAGGAACGCTAGCCTATTTGGGATCTCAGAGATGGGGACCACAAGATTGATCGAGGCTTGTGGCTGTGTGACATTTTTAGGAAGGAATATTCTAGACATCGAATGATGAGATTTCAGGTGAGGCTGTGCCAGCAACACACTTCTTTTATTGAAGGACAAACAATAAAAATCGGCATGATGGTATACACCTGTTACTCCAGAACTCGGGAGGCTAAGGCAGGAGGATTGCTGTGAGTTCAAAGCCACCCTACAGTGTGAAACCCTGTCTCAAAAAACCAAAGAGCCAGCCAAACAAAATCTCGTGATGGATAAACAAACAATAAAATGTGCTAATAGGAAACTCATGCATGCAGTGACCACTGTCACTATGTACTTGGGGACAAGTCCTGGGGCTGTCTCATCACTTATATCAAGTGCTGCTTGTACTTGGAGATCCTGGAGGCAGATTGTGTGGCGGCTTTTCCCTACCTGCTATGTGCAGCAGGCTCCTTGTTCTGTCCCACCTCATTACTGTTTGTGGGGTACTTGAGACTACCAGGCTATTCAAGGCCCTGGGGGTGCTGGCCCCAGGTAAGGGCTGTGGGGGAATAGTGCTGGGTCTTGATTTCCAGAGGATTCTGTGGGCTTCTGGAAGGAACAGTGGCTGTATCTGACACTATGTTACCAGCCATGGTGACTGAAGAGTCCTCCTACCGTCTGCCTTCAGTCCTCAGCCTGTTTTGAGCCCAAATCCTAAGACTCTTCTTTCTTCTGTCTCCTCCTGGGACTGGCTGTGAGAATTACGGAGCGTGGCATTTCCCCACCCTCAATTTTATTCCCCTCCGCCACCATCTTTTGCCACCTCTGCCTCTCGGATCCCTTTCAGGCATGCGTCAGGGACTTTCTTTTTCTTTTGTCAGTCGTGCCCCCTCTTAGTGTCTCTGAGAACAGTCCCAGACCTGTGGCCTTCCCAGCAGTCCCTCCGGGAAGCTGCAGCACGGGAGCTTGCTCCTTGGCCCCCGAGCCATCCGTTGTCACCCACTCTGCCTGACTTGATAGATCATTATTTCTTTGTTATTTTAATGTTTTCTTTACCAACAGATGTTGTCCCTGAGCCCATTCAAAGACAATCATTGGTGTTTCAATGTTTTCTTATTCTTCAGGAGGTTTTTTTTTTTGGATGTCAAATTCCCTGGGAGATTCCGTTTTCTCTGCTGTCGGGTCTTACTAAATTCCGTCTGAGAAATGATCACCAAATTTTGCTGCAGGGTTTGAACTTCTGTGATCATTTCTGAAACTGCTTTCTGTGGGTTCTGCTTCTCAGGTACTTTTCCCATAGGCATCAGACCCACGCCCTTCATATGACCCCTTTATTACTCTCCCCAGCAGCAGCTACCTTGTTCTATTTCTCCAGAAGCCTCGGGGCTGAGACAGTCCAGTTCTCTCCCCAGCACCCTCTATTCTGCCTCAGTTTCTCTCCCAGGTCCTTAGTTGAGGAGGCCAACTGCCTACTTTGCTGGAAGGCCTATAAGACAAGCATATAACCTCTGTCCTTCCTTGCTACATGGAAATGGAGGCGTGGAGGGGAATTAGCACAAATAATAAACAAGAGAGGGTTAAAGAGAGAAGACACCCTAGAAAGTATTAGTCACAGCTCTTTAGTCTTCTTCCAAAGAAAAACAGCTTTGTGTGCAGCTGTGTTCGTTGTCGTCTTTATAGACATTCCCACGGGAGTGAGCATCTTCCCTGGGATGAAGGGTTTACCCAACACACCTTGGCAGGGAGCTGAGTCAGGTACACAGGCTGTGACACCCGCTGTGAATGTCCAATATCAGGACTGTGGGAGCTTCCCACTGACGCTGGTCATACCCTTGATTGCACAGCCTTCTGGATGGATGGGGGATGTGCTGGGTTTTGGTTATCACATTTTTCTTGCCTGGGGTTTGACTGATGTGTGGAGCGATCAGACTTCTATATACTATTAGTTAGCTTGTGCTGTGGGGGGAAAAGAAAAGAAAACCCACAAGCTAACAATGTTATCCCAGTTCTGAGATGGAAGTCTATGATCTAGCTGTGGGCAGTGGTTTCTCCCAGAGCTTTGTTCCTGACTCATGTAGGTTTCCTCGTGTTGGCTCTGTTCCCTCACCCTTGATCTCTTTTCTCACAATAACACCATTCCTGTGGGTTAGGACTCCACCATAATGGTCTCGTTTTAGTTACCTCTTTGAAGGCCTTATACATGAATAGTCAAATGAAGGGGGATGCTCAAGATGAGCAGCCGGTAAGGACACGATTCATACTGTAACAAGAACCCGCCCTGGCGTCTGTGGTAGTCACCTTTGGTGCTTCTGCCGCAGGAACAGGCGGCAGCAGAACCTGAGCTGTGTGGCCGGGCAAACTGCATCCTCCTCCCTCCCTGGGCTTGGCTGGTTTTTTGTTATGTTTTGGGACAGCTGTTCTCTTGTGGAGACTCATCAGGCCCTGCCAACTCAGTTTTAGGAGGCTGTGAAGGCAGCAGGGAAGCAGGGCATGGAGGGGCGGAACCTTGCCCCAGAAGGTCTTATACAACTTGCCTGCTCGCTCAGGTAACAGCAGAGCCTGGAAGGTGAGCACTGAGGTCTTAGAGGAAGGGGGTGGGGAGATCAAGTGTGTGAATGAGGTTGCCGTTCACAACTGTCTGGTAGAGGACGATAACGTGTGCCCTGGGTCCTGCATGGCATATCATGTGGCCCGCACCATGCCCAGCAGTGCACACACAATAGTCAGGGCTCAGCATTGAAATCCCCTTTTTAAAAAAATTACAAAATTAACATTCAAAGTAATGGGTTTCGTATGGGCATTTCACACACTCAATTCTGACTGACAGCCCTCCCCTTTCCCCTCTTTCCTTGTCGTGACCCGTGTTTTCCTCTCTGGTAGCCCCCATCCACTTTCACATGTTCTTATCCCTCCCCCACCCTCGCAAAGTCTCCTACTCTTGGACTCCTTTCTGACCACCACCCATGCTCACTCCTATAAAAATACACATACATAAAAATTAAAAGCTAAGTATTCAAGTTATTTCAGCAATTCTTTAAAATAACATACATAGCCTCAACTGGGAACAAACCATCCCAGAAGGACAGTGGTGCTTAGGATGCAGAGGGACACAGGACTTGAAATTTTCAAAAATGAAACAAAACAAACCCACCCACTGTGACATTGTCTTCTTAAATCTTTCCTTTAAGTTGCCTCCTGGATATTTGTTCACAGCATGGAGAAAGGTAACTTGCACATCACCTCGGCTGTTCATCGGTCCTTCCCCTTGGTCCTTGCCACTAACCACTCTCATTAGATGCTGCGGTGGCACGGGGACTTAGGTTTCCCACACAAACCTTTGAGGGACACATTCACACAACAGCTCACTGGCTAACATTAAGTACGTGCAAATCTTCCTGTCTCTCTGCCCTGTCTCCTCGGCCATTAGCTCTGTGTGTACTGTCTTGCGTTGATTCAATGTGCTATACACTCAAGGTGTCCAGTGCTCCATGTCAGTCCTGGGTGCGTTTTGTTTTAAAGCGGCATTTCCATTTTTGCAACAGGAAATGAAAAAATTATCTCATTTGATTACAATGAAGCAGACACTGTGGTAAAGGGTTATACAGGAAAGCGCTGTCAATCTTTTTTTTTTTTTCAAAAAATTTTGACTTCAATGAAAAAAATGAAAATTCCGTGAGAATTTAGCTTCTTCCTTTTCAACTTGTAGTAATAGCAGCAAGCGGTACCCACATCAAGGACAAAGCCTTTGAGATGGCTCTGCCCATCTATCCTGTGCCCAGAGAGGGGTTCCTAGCATAAACTGCCTTTTGATGATGCAGCAGCAGACTGGCCCATAGGACTCACTGATTAAGGGTAACGAGAGGTCAGTCTGGAGAGATGAGTGATAATGCATCACTGGAGAGGACGATAGGGTTAAGAGCATTCTTGGTAAGGTTGTGTCTACAAAGTAATAAGCTGTCGTGGCAGGGTTGATTTAACAGGGCTGAGGGGAAAGGCTCGCTGGCCGGGCTACGCTGGGGCAGCGAAGTGGGATGCTCAAACGCAGCTTCCATTTTTTATTCTAAGAATAAAATGTTTGGAGATAAATGTTATAATCTCCCCAGAATGAATGCTTAAAGAGTCTGTGACTGAAAAAGAAATTAGTCTGTAATCTTCAGTCTGAACAGTAAATATACAAAATGTGCTCAGCCACTGAAGGCATGTTTGATGCTTGTGTAGAGTCTGTAGATACCTCCAGTCACCTTGTGTGTCTTTAGTGTGTCTTCTTAAAAGGATAGATAGGTGTGTGTGTGTGTGTGTGTATGTATGTGTGTGTGTGTGTGAGAGAGAGAGAGAGAAAGATGAGACACAGAGACAGAGAGACAGATGGAGAGCAATAGAGAGATGAGGGACAGACACAAAGAGACAGAGACAGAGGAGAAACAGACAGACAATGGAAGAGAGAGACAGACGAGACAGAGAGACAGAGACAGATGGAGAGAGATGAGAGACAGACAGACGAGACAGAGAGACAGAGACAGATGGAGAGAGATGAGAGACAGACACAAAGGGGGAGAGAGACAGAGAGAAAGGAATAGAGAAAGACAAAGGAGAGAGAGAACTGTGTGTGCCCCATCTGTGTGTGGCTGTGTGAACCTATGTGTCACGATGTATGCATGGGGGTCAGAGGGCAGACTCGGGCATCAGTCCTCACTTTCCCACCTTGCTTGGGACAGGTTTCTTTGTTGCTGCATAAGCCAGGTTGGCTTACTCTTGAGGTTCTGGAGACGACACAGACACATGGGATAACAGGTGTGCAGGACCGCACTCAGCTTTTGCACAGGTTCGGGGGGGGGTATCAAGTGTGCGCTGCAAACAGCTTACTTGGGATTTGGCTTACCCGTAGCGGGTAGTTTCCAGTCCCCGCCTCTTCCCCCCTCACCATTTCTCTTACTATGAAGGTTGTATGTTCCAGTTGTGTGTATTCTACTTGTGACCAGTCAGTGTCAATGCATCCTGGTTATGTGGTTTGCCTCAGCCTCCAGCCTGTGTGCATTCTGAGGGCCTTGACAGATGCGCGCCATCACGTGTCCATCACTGTTCTGTCCACCCTACTGCCTGAAGATCCCCGTTATTCACCCATTCACCCTTCACCCCACCACCTTGCACCACAGGAAAAATAAACTTTTCATTGCTCCATTCACCTTGCCTTTTCTAGACTACATAATGGAAACGCACAGCATGCTCCCTTTCCAGATTGCCTTTTGCATTCAGCAATGTGCACCGCAGTCCCTCTGTGTCTTTTTGCGGCGGGTGAGCTCTTTTCTCTTTTTATTGCTAAATGACGCTTCATTGTCTGCACACAGCACCCCTTGTCTACCCACTCACTGACGGCAGGTTATCTGGATTTCTTCCACGCATTGGAAGTTCTGGAGAAAGTTGCTGCTGTAAAATAGTTCCGCTCGTGTTCTGTGAGGGTGCAAGTTATGGCCGGAGCCCAAATGCCAGATCAAAAGGTAACAATGTGTGTAACTGGGGCCAGAAAGATGATTCAGTGGATAAAGGTGCTTGCACCAAGACAGACAACCTGAATTTGATCCCCACCATCCCCATGGTGGGAGAACCAACTCCTGCATGCTGTCTCTGACTTCTACAGGTGTGCCTGGGAATGTGCTCTGAAACTTGCACACAGAGAAACATGCAATAGATGAGCAAGTAAAAAATTTTCAAGATTTTAAACACACACATATATATATAATTGTGTAAGAAACTGACAAAACATACCCCAAAATGTTTGATGACTTTTATCTTAGATGTGGCTCCCACTTTTTTTGATAGGTAATTGCAAAATTTATAAATTGCCTATTAATTACCTTACCAATACCCCAAATTTCACAAGAAGATCTTAGCTGGGAAAGATATGTATACACTAGTTTACTTTTTAAGTAAATTTAAATGTAATTTAAATTTCTAATTTTTCAGACAGTTCTCAGAAGTGTTCTTAGGGACACTGGCCAGAACTTTCCCTGTAGCTTTCTGTTTTGCCTCTGTTTACCAGGCAGTTAAGGAATCCCAGGGCTGTAAGCTACAGATCCTCTTGTCTAAAGTGAGCGTCAAAGTTAAGCCATTGGGTTGCAGTTTGTCGGCTCACACCGTGTCTAGACTTCAGGGCTCCGGTTTTAGGTTTTGGTACTTTATCAATTAGACTCCCCTGCTTCCCAGGAGGGGAGCTATCAAAGTTATGTGTATGTCTACCTAACTGCCCAACTCCAGATCAGAGAGAACTTTCATTTTGGTCTGATAAAGGCTTATCAGGCAGAGAGAAACAAAACAACAGGGAATTTGAATGATATGATTAGCTCCTTTTCGAAGGCACTTCCTATAGACCAGTCACCCGCTCCACACAGGTCCAGATGAGAGATGCCTTCCCTTGATCACAGAAGTGATGTCTGCTCTGTTGTCAGGGGCACGCTGGAGACTCTGGGTGGCCAGTGCCTGCTGGCCTGCACGGGTAATGGACTGTGAGCCCACCAAGGGAACAAGAAGAGTCCAGGTTCACCTTGGGAATTAGTCAGGAACTTAAAGATGGTTTCCTAGCTAGGAACAGTTAATCTATCAGGGGAAAGCAAGAAAGCCTGACTTTACCAAGTGCAGTGACGACCGATGAAGTGCAGAGAATTTCAGCTCTTTGTTCAATGGAGGGAAAATCATGGAAAGAGAGAAAGACAAAAGCAAATGAAAGGACAGGGAAAATGAAATAAAACTTGAGGGCTGGGACAGGATCCCCCCCTTCTCTGTACACACCAGGCAAGGCCTTTGGCCTACCTACGCTAGCCTCAAGATCGGGAGTCTGGAGAGGAAATGAAAAGACACACAGTCTGGGTGCATGGCCAGAGAATGGCATCCACGGCTGGACACCAGAGTGGGACAGCTTCCCCCAACTGTCGTGTAATCTGTTGTTTTCAACACCCAGAAGTCACCAGCCTGGTGTGATTGGGGACAGACAAGGGCATAGCAATTCTCTTATGTGGTAAGCCAGAGGTCTTGGACAGCTAGAGGAAAAGTCTCAGAGGGCGAGACTAGTCCCCTGGCTGCCCTCATGGTTCTCCAGAAAAACCCACGCTTGTTTTTCTGGAAACAAGTATTTTGAAGGCTTTCAGAGGACAAAATTGTACCATGGTCACAAGGACTGAGCATAAAGTCCTAGCAGGACCCTGCAGCCAGAGCCTTTGGTGCCTTGCCATTTTGTTTAAGGGACGCAAATGCCCCCGCTTCTATGTCAAGTGTACATGGTGGTGGCAACTTCTTCTGTGAAGGACCCCCTTTTATGCAAGGCACACATAGGCAGGATGCCCACCTGGGAGGCGGGGAGTGTTGAAGTCCAAGCATAATTTGTTCTAAATTGCACCATGGACCAATCCATGAACTCAGGGCTGCCGCAAGCATCCTGGGCACAAAGGAAAAGTCGCGCAGGTTTTATCTTTTTTGATATAGATTTTGCCACCATTGTTCCGGGTGTCTTGAGAGAGAGAGCTTATTTCCATATGTATTGAGAAAAGGTGTGCTTTCTCCTGCCTGTGAAAGTGTCATTGAATATATTTTTAGCTATACATAAAGCAGCTGTAGCTAGGCATCTTACCGCAGGGTCTCAGAGTTTGAACATCCTTTGCCACTGGAGTAATGTTAATGAGATGATACTTCATTCCACTTATTTTAATTGCCAAACAACACTTAATTCTCCCCCTAGCTTAACAAAAAGTAAAAAAAAAAAAAAAAAAAAAAATCAAATCGCTTTTGTGTTTCGCCTGGTTTGCTCTCGCAGGAGCTGGGTGGCTTGGATGACCTCAGCCTCCAGTGTGGAAGGTTCTAGGCCCGGACACCTCCCTGTGGTGTCAGTGTCTGCTCCCCTTCCAATGGCTTGGAGGATGCTCAGTGGAGATGCCTGCGGTTGTCAGAGAAACACGGGGATATATTATTAGATCTTTCATAATTAGGTGTTGCTGATGTGTGCCAAAGATTCCGAACTTAATCAAAAACGTTATCACCCAGGCTTCTGCTGGGGAGGGGGGTGTGATCTGGGAAGCCAAAGGCTGTCCCTCCCCGCTCTGGTTCTGTAAGATAAGACAAAGGCAGACAGCTCCTGCCTGAGGTTCTGAGCAGGCTCGAGCTTTGGTGAATCACGTGACTTATGTATTGGTGGTGGGTTCAGAAAGCCTGAAGCCCCTCCTCGCTCCTGATTTCTGAGTCACTCCACCGACCAGGTGCTGACTAAGGCTGCCGGCTGTGGGAACCAGATTGCATGTGTCTACCGAGCATTTCCAGCTTGGTTCCCCGGGGAATCCTCCAGGTCCCTCCCTGGGTCACAGCAGGCCCTGGCTGCGAACTTCAAAGAATGTATCTCAGCCTTTAGATAAACCTGGCCCATGTCCCCTGGCAGCGAACCCAGGGGAGGACCACGGGGGACAGCCAGTCCGCAGCACCCAGGGCTGTTTGGACAAACCATGGTATGTTTTTTCTGCCTGTATCTGGGCGTGCAGGTGAATCCTGGTCCCGCTGGTATCTTGGCTGGTCACTCTCTCTCAAGCTCTGTGGGGAGCTGGGGTTGCATCCCTGCAAATGCTCCAGCAAAGCTGTGCAAACAAACCGGGCGATTAGTTGGACAGGCTCACTGGCTCGCGAATGTGAGCGGGGGCCTGGCAGCGCTATGCACTCAACCCTTTCCAGCCTGCGGTCCCACCCACAGCGCTCATCAAGGAACACCCCTCGGCTTTACCCTCTGGGCATCCAACTGGACGCTGCGACCCCCCCACCCTCACCCCCGCACATCCCTGGGCAAGACAGGATGCTGATTCTCGCCTTGGACTCTTCACACATACAACACACCACACACACACCTTTTAAAGGCAATTTTCATGATCCTTATTTTTATTATTTTTTTTTAAAAAAGCCATCCACTTTCATTATAAATCAGAACATCCGGGTGAAAAGCAGTGATGTCGCCAGAAACACACCTTTAGTGTCTCAGTTATTTCACACATCAGAGGATGCACAAGACCCGTGTCACACCAGAGAGACTGGGAGGCTGAGTCTCCTCGCCTCCCGTGCTGGGTCAGATAGGGGCTGGCAATTTCTGTTTTTACAGGTTCGGTTTAACACCTGTAAATACCCCTGATGTTCGGAGCCTTTTGGGAGAGGCTGCTCAAACTGACTTGACTATTTTTTTTTTCCTCTTCTGCTTCTGGTTTGAAGTGAGAGTCAACCTGGTATAAAGAAACCTCAGGTCCCCTTTGAGGTGAAATCAGAGTGAGTCGGAAAGAGTGATTACACCCTTCTTTAATCAAAGACGCCGGAGAGGATTTTCTTTTAGGAAAAGAAGCAGCGTCAAGCCAAGAGCTTTGAAAATTACTTTCATATTTTCTTGAGCAGTTCAGAGCAGGGCGAGAGTTGTAAAAGTTGTCATTTGGTCTGGAATATCAGACTGAAGCGCCAGTCTTTTGTCTGAGCCCTTCCTCCAGTGTATCAGAAAAGACAGAGCTGGCCCCGGCTTTGTTGTTCACCAAAGAGGCTTTCAAGTGACTAATGCTCTTGGAATCTCATGGTGACATTTATTCTGCCTCTGTTGCTATGAGCCCTGTGTTCCTTTGTGGGACCTAACAATACAGGTAACATATCTAAAGTATGACCCTGGCAAAAGGAACTTGGTCTTAGGGAGTAATCATAAAATCATTGTGTACACATCATGGGCCTGTCGGGTCCCTTCTCATTTTAGTGTGTCAAATATGTTTGTGTTAGTTATATTGGCTGATTAACCTGAAGGGACGTTAAAGCCGCCATAGAAAAGGTCGCCCACGTTCACACAGCCAGAGTTTATTTAAACATTCTCAGTTACATGGTGGGGTGGGGAGCAGTACTCCTTTGGGGAATTTAAAAATTAAGGATAATCAATTAGAAATTATTTGACTAGCTGACAAGCAGTATTGCAGGTCAGAATCCTCCCTGTTGTTTAAAATAGATGATCCATTTTTTTAAAAGATAGGCACAATCAGATTTTAACATTTTATGTTAATAAATAGCTTTAAAAATTAACATTTCTGTGTGTTTCCAGGAATTTGTTTGAATCCTTCATGGGTACTTGGAACATTAATTTGGTGACTAGCAGAGAAAGATTGCATTGTTTTTGGTTTTTTGAGACAAGATCTTACATGAGTTACAGGCTGCAAAGTAGCCCAGGCTGTCCTCACATGGTGGTATTTCAAAGTAGCCCAGGCTGTCCTCACATGGTGGCATTTCAAAGTAGCCCAGGCTGTCCTCACGTGGTGGCATTTCAAAGTAGCCCAGGCTGTCCTCACATGGTGGCATTTCTTCTTTCTCCACCTGCAGAGCGCTGGGATCACAGCCATGAGCTGTGATGCCTGGCTAGGAATATGGTTTTGTTGGAACTAAATGTGTGCTCATTTCTTAACCTAAGACATTTAAAAATTAGTTGGAGCCAGAAACAATTAACGGTCCAGATTTCTCTCACTTTTTTTGGCTTTCCTCTTACTTGTTTGTGCCCATTTTAATTAGAAAATAATACAGTGACACAATTAATTTTACCTGGCAGGCTCTGTTCCACGGCGACACGGGCATGTGTGAAAAATGGTGCTGCTTTGTTTTGTGTTGTTTTTTTTTTTCACTAGCATAAGAATTTTTTAAAGCCTAAAAGTCTCGTACCATTTGAGCCTTTATAAATTCTTAGACAATATCTGAAATTCAGGCATGATTTTTACATCTTAGGAAACCATATGGAGGTTAAAATGTGATTATTTGTTTTGATTTATGTATTATTCCACATATTTGTTGGCCAGCATTTCCACTTAGCCATTTTAAAATATAAAAGTCACACTTTCCATTTAATCACATTTCCTCAGAAAGTGTGTCCAAGACCACAGATAACATTTTAACACCGCCACACATTTTATTGGTTTATATTTGATGCTAAGGTTGATAAGATGAAGATAACATTTTAAAAGCATGCAAATAAAACTACATTAGACTCAAGTTTTAATTCATGTTACCATAGTGTCTCAATGAAACTAACCCAATTTTACCACATCTTTTCGAACTCTGTGTTATTTCTTACAGTTTTGATTTCTCTTCATATTTTCTCTTTGGAGAATGTAGACCAAATGTTGGAGCACAGATGCACACAATCTTCTTCACTTCATCCTCTGTATATCTTGTGTTCTGTGCATACCCCAGTGAGTCATTTATTGATTACGTTAGTTAATAATCCATAGCTACAGAACAGTATGGTAATGCTAGACTACAGACCATACATGGTAACACAGTAAATTAACGTGTTTGGCACAGCTAACAATTTCCCTGCTGGGAATAGCATCAGCTCTTTGACATTTGATAGAGTCACAAAGTCCTGCCACATCTGGCCTGAGGAACTGAGGGGCAGTGTGCCATCGACAAGGGAACCCGATATACGTCAGGCCAACTCATGATGCCATCGACAAGGGGACCCGGTATGCGTCAGGCCAACTCATGATGCCATCGACAAGGGGACCCGGTATGCGTCAGGCCAACTCATGATGCCATCGACAAGGGGACCCGGTATGCGTCAGGCCAACTCATGATGCCATCGACAAGGGGACCCGGTATGCGTCAGGCCAATTCATGCTGCTCTGAGCCTCTCACTGAGAGCTCTGCCTTCTGAGATGTAGGCAAGAGGACTGGAGAAACCCTGACTTCAAATCCCAGCAACCCCAAAACAAATAACATCTAGAAATGAACTTTCCCAAGCCAGTATTTACAACTTCCAAAGGGTGCAGAATTCGGGTCTAAATGCCTCTGATGTTTGTCTTTTAGTTACTTTTGTTTCTGTTATTTCATAAAAATTTAGAGTTTAGGTAAAACTAGAACAACAACCAAACAAAGACAGAACAATTCCCATCTCTTGGCAGTCTTTTCAACCAAGTGTGAGATTTGACAAAGAGTTACTGGTCTTGGACAACAGGACATTTTTCTTAGCCTGATTCTCGTTACCCTTCCTGCTTGACAGCATTGAAGGCAGGGTGGAGCTTGCTTCCTATTTACTACAGCCAAGTGACTTCTATGGGAGCAGTTGTCATTTGTATTTCCATAGAATTCTTATAATTGCCTATTGTTTTTGGCAAAACCAGCATGGTATTTGCCCACACTATACGCTCAGATCCCTTTCCATGAAATATCACTCCTGATTTTAAAATGCATTGCACGTATACAGACTCGTTACACTAATCTTGTAAGTAATTTCTTAAATTCGAGTCTGATAAAGATCTCTCATTGTCAAGTAGAGTTATTGTATTAGAACAAACAAACAAACACAAATGAAAAACGAGGCAGGCCAGTGAGAAGGCTCAGCAGGTAAAGGCAAAGACCCTGGCTGCCTACGCCTGGCCACCTCCATTTGATCCTTAGAACGTACTCCACAAAGCTGTCCTCTGACTTCCATAGGTGCGCCGTGGCACTTAGTGACACATCATGCAAACATACACACAATAATAATAAATGAAAGAAAGGAAAAGCCACTGCTTACACTGCCTTTCATCTGTCCACGGAGTCCCTTGAAAGCGAGCTACAAGCCAGTTTCACTGTCTTTGTGCAGTATGAAAAAGGCTTAGAGGATGGGGTCAGAGTCACTGTTTTACCAGACAGTAATGGCACGCTAATGATGTTGGAGCAGCTTGGACCTCCGAGGGACAAAGCCTTTTGCACTCTGTGGTGATGCTCTCCATGAATTCAATTAAAAAGGCAACTATGAGCTGCTGGCAGCGACTGTTGCTCCACTGGAGAGTTTCGTTTACCACGCTTCCTTCTCTCAGCCATCAGGAAAGTCCTAGGTAAACTGTACAGGCATTTTTGTTGGGTTTGGCTTATTTAGTTTTTATATAAGTGGGGCTTGTAAATATCATAGCCAAGCCCTTCTTGCAGTTTCGGTGACTGCATTGACTGAAGATTGAGGCCCATTGAGATGTACAGCCAATCGTATTATTCACTTTAATATTTTATTTTAAAACAAAGACTTGTGCATCTGTCCTCCAGCTTCCTATGTAGCAGAGGACAGCTCCGAGCTTCTGTGTATGCGGGTTGTGTGGGGGAAAGAGTGTTTCCTCTGTGTGTGTATGGTGGCTTGCCGGAGTGTGTAGTGCATATGTGTGCACATGGTATTGTGTAGTGGGTGTGTGTAAATGCACTTGGGTGCATATGGGTACATGTGTGTATTTGTACATATATATAAAAATATAATGGTATATGTGCACATGTGTGTAAGCATGTGGTGTATGTCTAGATACACATGCATGTGAACTTTCATGTACCTTAGAGCTTGCTGATTCATCCACGTAGGCTGGCCAGTCATGTGTCTCAGGGCCTCCTCAGCACCGGTCTTTAAAATGCTCAGTGCCTTTATGTAGATGACAGGGGTCCAAACTCGGGTCCTTACACTTGTGTGATAAGCTCTCGACTGAGTAAACTAGCTCCTCAGCCTGATGACAAACTTCTGATCCTCCTGCCTCCACCTCCCAAGTGCCAGGACTTGCGCTACTCAATTTGTGTGCTACTGAGATTAAACCCAGGGATTCCTGCATTCTAGTCAAGCACTCTACCAATCCAGTCACATTCCCAGCCCAAATCCTTTTTTAAGGCTTGGTAAGTTGTTATTGTTGTTTATTACAGTATGTTAATGAGGGCTGGAGCAACGGCTTGGCTGTTAGGAGTACGCACTGCTCTTGTAGAAGGCTGGAATTCACTTCCCTTCCTAGTACCCATATAGCAAAGGTTCACAAATGCTTTGACAACTTGCTTACTTTAAACCTGGTACTCCAGCTTGGCACTGGACACCTCTGGCCTCCATGGGCGCCCTATACAGACAAATACACATTCCCATAATTAAAAGTTTAATTTTTTAAGTTCACTCCCAGAGCAAACGTTCCCTCATCCTGCGACCTCTGAGTTGTTGGTTAATGTTCTACTGGCTCCACGGAGAGGCTTCTAATTTCTGGAGAAAAAAAAATTCCTCAGGATTCAGTTTTCTTCTAAAAAGTCAATTCCAGAGTCCAGGAAATAGGAAGCCATAGTAGCTGTCTGAAGGCTGGAGATGGACCCTTGGTCAGTGTTCTGTGAAAATGAAATTGAAAGTAATGCTTAGGTCACGACTAGCTTCCTTGGGCTGGTGAAAAAAACGCTCTTCTGCTAGCTAGGCAGGAGTTCTCATCTGAGTTGGTTCACCGGCAAGATCGATTCTCCCTTCAAAGCAGGTGGGCCTTCCTGCCTCTGAGAACAGTTGGTGCGGGGGGGGGGGGGATTACCCGACCCCCACCCAAGAGCAGACCATTCAAAGGAAATTCCTGGCATTCCAAGCGCTGTAGATAGAAACACCTGCCAGCACCTCACCAGGAAACCCTAGACAAATGTCACCCCCACCTTTACTACTATAAAAACCCAATTCTAATTGAGCTCGGGGCTCTCCAGATATTCCAATACGTTAGACATGTGGAGAGACCGAGTTTGCAAACTTGATTAAAATAAAGGCTCTTTGCTTTTACATATGGGACTCGGTCTCCTTTGTTGACTTTTGTGGGGACCCACGGATTTGGGCATAACAAACTCAATGCTTCAACATTCCAACTCACTTATTTTAAACGGAAATTCGAGGCATCCTATTTTTAATGACAAAGGAAAAAGCAGTGAGCACTGCTCAGCTCAGCTGGTTCTGGAAAGGAAAGGGGATAGTCCGTCTGCAGATCTCTGGCTAGATCTGTGTATGGACAGACGCAGGGCTTGGGTGGGTCCTGTAAGTCTAAAACAACAGTTTGACCTTCATAGTTTGAAGCTAAAAAGAGCTTGGTCTCACCCTGGTTTTTAGCACATTCCTCCCAGTCTCCAGCTCACCAGGCAGCCTTTGGGTGCCTGTGGCTCCTGAGGGACCAGAGCTAGGCTCTGGGCGAGTGCGTGAGGCAGGAGTGGGGCACTTTCTGGAAACCCTTCTTATCTCTTCACAGGTCAGGGACCCTATCTTGCTTACACAGCCAGGATCTGAGGCCAGGACTCTCAGTTGCTCTGGCTCTATCTTTATTTCTTGTACCTGGATATCGATTGCCTTTAAGTTGGGAAAAGAGGCTGCAATCTCATTTGATAAGGGGATTTCGGGTGTCAAGCTTTGGAACATATGAAGCTGGAGAGATGTGGGCCAGGGGATGCTGCCCGAGGGAATAGATAATGGAAAAGATCTACTGTTAAAGCAAAAGCCGTGCTTACAGTCAACCGGGATAAGTGAAGTTAAGCAGGAAAGTCTAGACTATAAATCAGTGTGGGACCCTGAGGTCCTTATATGGGTAGGGACAGATAACTCTATCTTTAAGGCTCTTTTTAGAGGCAAAACCCCAACTTAGGGAAGTACATTCACTGTGAAGTGTTGTTTTTTATTCCTTTTTGGTCCTCAAACTTCCCCAGCCTTAAGAACTAATGCTAAGTTCAAAATGGGACCTTAAAAATCTTACGCACTGCTCACCTGGTGGAAACATGTATGTGCATTACTCTAAGTATGGGCTATGGAGTCACTCCAGAGCTGGGTCATCTTGGGCAAGGTGCCTACATGTTCTGTGCTCTTTATATTAGAGGTGTTGCACCTACCTAATAGGGCCTATGGTAGGCTGAAGCTGTTAATTTATATAAAACCCTTAGAACAATGCCTAGGGCATCCAAAGAACTCTAATTCCATAAACCATTAAAAAAAAAAACCCAACAACAACTCTCTTCCATGTTCTGGGAAGTGGCAGGTATTCTTAGCCCCAGCCTGAATTTAGATTAATTTAAAAACAAAGCCTGCAGTGAACAAATAGTTTGAGAGCAGGAGAGGGGGGAGGAGACAGGGCAGGAGGGAGGGGAGGAGACAGGGCAGGAGGAAGGGGAGGAGACAGGACAGGAGGAAGGGGAGGAGACAGGACAGGAGGAAGGGGAGGAGACAGGGCAGGAGGAAGGGGAGGAGACAGGGCAGGAGGAAGGGGAGGAGACAGGGCAGGAGGGAGGAAGAGGAGACAGGGCAGGAGGGAGGGGAGGAGACAGGGCAGGAGGGAGGAAGAGGAGACAGGGCAGGAGGGAGGGGTAAGTCAAGGACTATGGGTGAGTGCAGTGCTTCAAAGGCCCTGGAAGGCGCTACACTGAGGTGTCCACACAAGCGATGTTCAACCATGGCTTTTACTGCCCCCCCCCCCCCCGCGTTGGAATGTGTGTTGATAGAGAATTTCACACTGAGGTGTTGGAGACCCTGACACAGCCGCAGTAAGATGCTGTCTCCTTAGACTTCTCAATGACAGGGGATCTGTGAGAAGGTGCATTCTGCCACCTTAATGGATGGTAGGCATACGGCTGGACGGATCTGGAGTCAGGTTTGCAAGTTCAAAGTCATGTTCTGTTTGCCCCGTCTGATAAGTACAGAAACTGAGTCGAATGGAGTACCTCACAATACCGTGTAATACACTCCTAAGACTGGGTTTTATGTCCCAAACCCACATACATATCTGAGGCTTGCCTTTTTCCTCCGGCTGTTCTCTTATTTATTTATATGTGCATGCACGTGTCTGCTTGTCTGTAGGTATACCTTATGCATTCAGTACATGCGGGACCCAGAAGAAGACAATGAGTTCCCTTGGAATGGAGTTGCAGGCAGTTACATTGAGACAGCTGATGTGGGTGATGGGAACCAAACCCGTGTCCCAAGCAGCAAGTGCTCTCAACCACTGAGCCATCTTTTCAGCCCCCATTTGATTGCAAATCTTGGGTGTAGCTTCACTAACATGCTGCAGAGTGTAATTTTTCACACAGCTTTATGTAACTAATGGAAGAATAGTGAAAAATGATTAGGAAAAAAAAACATTGAGGGTTTAAAAAAAAAAAGATTTATCCTGGGGAGTGATTCAAAATGTACACTCTTTGCAAGCATGGCGAGACTTCCTCGGAATTTTAGTTAATGCAGGTTTAATTCCAGCTGAATCTTCATTTTTAAAGTGACTTTTAATATGAGTGGAGACAAGAAAAAATTGATATATAGCTGGATATTGATATTGCAGGGGTTAATCTTGCTTAACTGTAATTACAAGAGTGTCGTCTTCTTCTGTCCCCTCTGCTCTATACAAGATTTCTGTGTGTTTCTAATTATTAACGTGTATGAAGATTCCCCAAGAAAAATATACGATCAGGATGTTGTTTTTGAAAGACACAAACCGAACCAAATTGCTTCATATTGACAAGATTCATGACTTTATTGCAAAACAGTTATGGAGAATGCAGTTTGAGTGTTATTCACCAAAGGGAGTGACTGCCATTGGATTGACCGTGTCCTTTCCCCTCAGAAATTACCCATGAGAAAGTTTTAAAGTTAGCATTGGTTTGTCTGGTTGAAAAAGAATGAAGACACAACTCTGTGTTCTGACCCAGCCATTCATTTGCCTTCTCCCCATCCCAGCGTTTGTGAAGATCTTGCTGTCAGTGTTCGGACAGGGAGGCAGATCCTTCTGGATCTTCAGACACTTGCCAAGCACTGACAGACAGCAGTCCAGGGAATGCAGGGATCCTGGTACCCAGGTGTTATCCCAGTTTTCCTTGGGCTTGCTGGCTCACATCCCTGTCTACCCTGGAACATCTCCCTACACAGTCCCTGCTGCCTCCTGCTATCCTATGTCCCTCACTATGAGCTACAGACTATGCTTTTCTGGACTAGAGAGGCTCCTGCCTTCGCCCATGTTCATGCTTGCTCTTGCCCTGGGCTCTTCACAGCTCTACTTTACAGGAGGGGGGAGGACACAGCTTTTCTGTGTCAGCACGGCTCCTTCATGGTTTGCCTTATCTCTTCTGCTTATCTCAATGAAGGTATTGGCCCGAATGTTGGAAGTGGACCAGTATTTATTTTATTTACTTTTTTGTGAGTATGGTGCATATTTAGGTGCAGCCTCATACACGTGATGGTGGGCAGGGGTCAGAGGACAACCTTTTGAAAGGGAGTTCTCTCCTTCCACCTTGTTCCTTGAGGGAGGGGCTCTCTGGCTGATTCCCTCCTTGTGCAATATCCTCCATCCAGCTGGTCTGTGAACTTCTGGATGATTCTCCTGTCTGCTGCCCATCTCCCCATTGGAGCACAAAGATTATAGATGCACACCTGTGGTTCCAGGGTTTGGACTTAGGCCATCAGACTAGTTTAGCAATCCCTTTTACCCACTGAACCATTCCATGCTTTAGTTTTATCTTTTTATGTTTAAGGTACTTTTAGGGTAACTCTGGATCTTGTACTTTTGCATAATCAATACTTACTGGGTGTTTTAGGCAGTTTATGTTTAATGCAGCTAAAGGATTGGTTTGTTTGTCCTTTAGTGTTAGGGATATACTCCAGGGCCTTGTGTGTGGCTGAGCGCTTTCCCACCAAGCTGTATTCCCAGTGTCTGAATCTGAGTCTTGTTTTTATTTTGTCTTTTGTTATTCTCTTTTCTTCCATGACGCCTTCTCTTTTGTCTCATTTCCTGCCTTCTTTTAAATCCATTCTCTGCTTTTGTTGTAGCAGATTTTATATTGTGTGCTTTCTGGGTGATTAGCTGGAATGCTGTTTCAATATTTTTTGTGGTTGATTTATTGTTCCCGGTGTATCCATAGCTTACCATCATCGCCACTGAAGTCCAACTGACCCCTTGCTCTATCGCTATAGCACGAGGTACATTCAATTGCTACAACGAAACTCATTCCCTCACTTTCTAGAGTTCTCTGGTGTCTGGTTGTCCTTATTTCTGATGGAAACCATACTCAGGGTCAACTTGGGTCCACACAGGGAGTCTCTCCTCTCTGGTTGCTTCTCCTGGCAATCCTTAGAGTGACGGAGAACCCACAGGATGGTGAAGAAGCCAAGCCGTAGAGTTGCCCTTTGATGGCCACAAGTGAAATCCACATTTGGGCCCTTACCCTGCATCATGCACACATCCATAGACACAGTAATAAATACATCTACAATATTTTTTAAAAAACGAAGAAAAGAGACTCATTTTGACTGGTTTTGGATAATTTGATTTGGATGTATTTTTGTGTAATATTAAATTTAAAATGATCTATTTTATGTATTCAGCATTTGCCTGTATTTATACCTGTGTACCACATGTGTGCATGTTGCCTGCAGAAGGCAGCTGAAGGTGTCAGAGTCCCTGAAACAGTTTATGTAGCTTCTTCTTCTTCTTCTTCTTCTTCTTCTTCTTCTTCTTCTTCTTCTTCTTCTTCTTCTTCTTCTTCTTCTTCTTCTTCTTCTTCTTCTTCTTCTTCTTCTTCTTCTTC